>JAPZPC010000086.1:0-155760 GCA_037952705.1 Haplographium delicatum
CTCTCTTCCATAGATTCAACCACTTAACCTTCCATCTTCCTGGTTGAGCTCCTGTGTATTCACATACACCGATATCTCTTTTTTCTCTGCTCCAGCTAGCTGCTTTTTCCGAGTATCCTCGTAATACTAGATCTTCTGAGTGAGGTAGGTCTTAGAAATTTCCTCTAGGCGATCTGTATATTTTTGCACAAGTAGATCTACTGAGCGATACAAGTCTGAAATGCCCCTTTTTTGGTCGTTATACACACGTTGTTGAAGAAGAGTCGCAACATTTAGGTAAATGCCAGGACATCTGACTTTGGTGTCTTCTGGTAAAAAAGAGCAAGAATTCTCTTGGTCAATGTCTGGAATAGTGAAAAGCGCTACATCTCTGAATATTTAATAGAAGTCCGGATGTCTAGTTTCTAACGTAAAGTTCAACTAGAAGAACGAACTGTGATTACACGCCTCTAGAGTTCAGGATAAATTAGTGTAGAAAAGGGTGCTTCTGCTGACAACCAGGATCCGTAACGTGTAATTCGATCATGCACATTGAGATTTTGACCTGTGTACAGAGAGTACCGCTTATTGTCTTGTCTTCACCAGATAATGTGTGTATATATTCGTGGTCCGTTCTGATGTAAGTCTACCTTAATTATTAGGAGGCTTATTTGGGTCAGTATGCATACTGTTCTCTGACATTCTTCATAGCGTATTCTTGTAGGTGCCTCCCTCAAAGAGTTTCTATTTCCTCCCTTATAGCTCCAGATCTCCCATTTCGATTTCAGAATGCCCGTACTAAGATTACAAATTGTCATATCTATCGGCGATTCGGCATGATACTTTGGTATCTAGACAAGAAGATGCCAGAGCAGTTGCTGAGGCTGGCAGGGTATTAACTGCTATTACTTGCGGTCTCAGTTCTACTAAGATACTAGAAAACAGTTGGATTCCTTGATTGGTGATCTGACCGTGCCACCGAAGTAGTGTGAATAGATTTGAATAGTCATTTTGGCGCTATAGTTGCAACGTGCACACGGCCATTATTCATTAGTTTAATCAGGGAAGAATTTCTTTACCTCTTTATCATCTGGTAATCCTGCTCTGGAAATGCTCTCTTTTCTTATATACCCATTGGATTAGCATTAAATATGCATTGTATCCTACTGATACTGTATAGGCTGTGGTTCTATCTCTGGCGGTGACCCCACAGTGTTATTTAATAATTGTGAAAATATTTAGGGTCCTAACTCAAAGCTCATCCATATACGCACAAAAATACATGCCCTTCCCACAACACATCTATCGCGAGGAAACGGAATAATCGGCATCTTGCTAACATCCTTTTCTGATATTTCTTAGTGAAATAAGGAGGATCTAAAGGATATTCCTCACTGTGTGTCGCATATAAGCCCTTCAACCCTAAAATGCCTAATAGCCAACTGTTAAATCACATGTTAGAATTATCAATTTGATCAGTAAAACTCAGTGGTTAGTGACATGATCGGCGCCGGGATTTTGAACCGCTTATTTCTTCATTAGGGCACACGTGCTCATATATATGGTAAGACTTTCAACTGTTTCCACAGCGCTAAAATAGTTCCCCTTCTAGAAAGACTCCGGGAATATTCTCTCGCAACCACGTGGAAGGCAGTAGTTTTGCAGTTAACAAAAAATAGAATCTCTAGGATATCTTTAGCCGCTTAATTTTTTTGTTCAGGAAACACGTGCTCTTAACAAAAGTAAGACGTTTAAATGTTTCCCCTACATTATATCTTCCTCCTTCTACAAAGATACTAGGAAACTTTTTCCTAGCACCACGTGGTAAGGAGTAATCTCATACTTAAATAAATAAATCTCTACAAAGTTTCGTATCACTGTCCTGCCTTTTCAGTGCCTTATTTGGATATCTATCGGCGCCATGCGGTCTAGCCTCCATTTCACCACCGTTACGATTTTGGCGAGCCTTGCCGTAGCTGCACCCTCCCTCGATAAACGTGACTGCTCACATGATAACTGTAAGCCCAGGCATTTCCTTGGATTATCTCCTTGGTACTCTCTTTTGTAATCTGTGCTCTAATTTCTTGTAATTCCCTGGCATGTCCGTTATCTAACTTATCTTAAAGGTCTGCGTGCATTTATCAGATCCTCAGTAGACGCTTTGCCCTTTTGCTTCACTTACACCAACTCGGTTCAAACTGCTACTACAAACCTACCAGCGTATGCAACCCAGTGTTCAGACAGCCCCGCAAGAGTTTCAAGTGCTTGCACGTGCCTTCCCGCAGCAGTATCAACAACTATTACTACCCTGGCAGCCTCTACCACTATTACTACCCCGACCGCGATCTCAACTACCTCAACTTCTGTTACTGCATCATCCAGTACCGTTCTTAGATTTACAGAAGAAGGCACATTTCAACTGGCCGTTTTTAACGATCTGCATTATGGCGAAGGTAAGAAAATAGAATTTTTAATTACTAGTTAAAGGACTAACCTCGTCCGCAGCGGAGAATACTCTCTGGGGTCCAGAGCAAGATGTGTTCAGCGAAATGGTAATGAATGAGGTTTTAGACGCAGAATCGCCTCAGCTTGTAGTCTTGAATGGTGATTACATTACTGGTGAAAATACTTTCCTTGAGAACTCAACGCTTTACGTTGACGAGATTGTCAGGCCGTTGGTCCAGCGTAATTTGAGTTGGGCTGGAACTTATGGGAATCATGACAGTGACTTCAACCTCTCTCGCGAAGGTATTTTTGAACGCGAGAAATTATACCCCAACAGTCTTACAGAGAACATGGTCTCTGATCCAAATGCTGGAGTAACAAATTACTATCTCCCTATCTATTCTTCTGATGCTACGATACCAACTCCGGTTTTTATCATCTGGTTCTTCGACAGCAGAGGCGGAAATTATTTCCAAACATTAGACGATGAAGGATCTGAAGTGCCTCAGCCCGATTGGGTTGATATATCAGTGAGCCTAGTTCTCTATCGTCTTTATTATATCACTAATAAAACAGGTCGTCGACTGGTTCACTGAGACAAACGCTAAACTTACAGAAAGCTGGGGAGAACTACCTTCTATTGCTTTTGTCCATATCCCTGTCCAAGCAATGGCTGCTTTTCAAGCCCAGGACAATGGAAAGGGAGTGAGTGCAACACAAGAACCAGGAATCAACGGCAAGTTACCAAATTTAAAAATATTAGCTCATTACTGACCAAATTCCTTTTCAGATGATAACCCATTAGCACAACAAGGATCAGCTGCTGGTCAAGGTAATAGTAACATGGGTTTTACATATAGTGGTCAAGATATCCCATTTATGCAGGCTCTACTTGATACACCGAGATTGATCGCTACATTCAGTGGTCATGATCATGGGGATGATTGGTAAGTGAGACCCACTTTCGTAAAGTGTTACTAACATCTATTGAGGTGTTTTAAATGGGATACTCAACTTCCGGGAATGAATATCACAGGCAACGGACTTGATATGTGTTTTGGCCGGCATTCTGGTTATGGCGGCTATGGAGACTGGACCCGAGGCAGTCGGCAGATTTTACTCAATGAGACAACTCTGGGAAAGCAAACTGAGACTTGGGTTAGACAAGAAACTGGGATTGTTTCAGGACAAGTCACGTTAAATTCAACCTATGGAACAGATAATTACCCAGTAGTAGCGGACACTGATACTGAGTTACCTTAGTCTATATGTATAGCTACACTACACAAATCTTTTAAAATTATACAAACCTCTAATATAATTGATTTACATATAGACTCGGCTCAGCTCATGGGCTCTAGTTCTATTTCATTAATGATCTCTATGGCAGGTTGTAGTTGTTTGATGTGATTGAGCTTTTTGAACGAAGCAGACGAAGAGGCCGATCTTCTCAAACAATGTTCCGCCATGAGCTCAAGCGGAGACATTCGGCATTCGACATGTACGATCCATGATGGCAGTGTCAGTGATGCAGGAGCTATTTTAGACAGGAATATACGAGCATTACAATAGATGTGATTGCCCTGGTATATTATTTCGGGTTTGGAACTCCACGTTGCATGCAGCCTAGCATATTATATGAGTATATGATCCTATTGAGTGAACAATTGAAAACTGGTTTTGTTCCTAACTAAGAGTGCACTTATAAAGAACTACTGGCTTGGGGTTTTAGTATGCGTTCATAATGATAACGGGTCTTCGGCTTTATCTTTTGGCTTTTGCCATGATATTTATAGTGGTAAATGCGGGAGGTATCGCGCCTCTAGTCTAGTGGTACCTTTCTAGCCCTATTTTAAATGGTTGCTAGGATATATTTCTATAGCCGATAAGGATGAAGAATGTGAAGGAAAATCTTTAGATAACGAGTGACTAGACTTCTACTCTTACTTCGAGTAAGTTAATTCTAATTACAGTTTATCCACTAGACTACTTGCTCACCAGTGAGTAATGAGAGTCTTACTATTAGAAAAAGTATTTCAAGGAACGGTAAGAACTAAAATATTCAACTGGTTACAAACACGACGTAATGCAACGCCCTGAATCTCATATGTTTGGTCGGCAATTCGATCAGAAGGTCCAGACACGGCACTCTATTTGTGACAACCGTCTAAGCTCAACCTCAGCTACACCCAGTAAACTTAAGCTTACTATAATATACGATTTTATGGTGTGAGATAGCCTATATCAAAGTTGCGTAAGTGCAGACTACGAAAAAAATCAATTTTGTTACATATCTACCGACATCATACCTATCATTCACATCTGTTAGCTACAGATCCACCATTGACTGCACAGGCAGTGAAAACATCGATGCCCTCGATATTAAAGCTATCTCATCACTACAGCAGAAACAAAACCGAGGCCAGTTGACAAAAAGTTATTGCTGTTAAAGGTCAGAAGAAATTGAAATGAACAAGAGTAACTACTGTAAAACAGAGAGAAAAATAAATGTTTAGTTTATAATAGGTCAAATTGATTTTTGTTTTGAATGACATTCGGTGCTTGTACCGCTTTATTTTATAATTACTGTTATCAGATACACAAAGGGGTTGAGACTCAGATTCGATAAAGGTAGCTGTTCAGCTGACTAGATTGACGTCGTTTAATGAGAATGTTTCTCTGCACCTTATCACGGATTGTTTTGTGCATGAGATTCATGACTCGCCTCGTTCTATGCCTACACATGTTTAATCTAATTCTGGTAGTGACATGCGACATTCCCCGGCCTTTAGTTCATCCAACACCCAACACCAATTCTCGAGCCTAGTAGAAATCGCTCTCAAATCTAACCATATCCTATCGCCCTTATAGCTGTGAGATCGTTTGTAATTCGTCATAGAGAGCGCATGCCGTAGTTACTCCTTCCGCGTGTTCTAGGATATATTAGATTGGGCGCTGAGCTATATTGCATCATCTTTGCTGAAGATATACGAGTACTTCGAGAGGTAGAAAATTTCCGGGCTGGATTGACAGACTGTTTGCTTCCGTACTTATCTAGACGTACCAGCCAGAAAATCAGCGGGTTCCAGCTTATCGGGTAAGGTACTCTACACCGCCGAAGTTCACCCGAAAGTGGTCTGTGCTGCACCCGACGATGACTTTTGCCCTCTTCGTACCACCGCTGAGCTTCGAGCCCTGCCTGCTGATGAAGCTGCTCATGCCGAGGATCGGGTCCGCGGAACCGATTGCGTCGCGAACATTACCAGCAGCGGGTACGAAGACGGTCACTTCCGCTGCCAGACTAGTATTTCTCCGCCAGTAGCGCGTACAACAAGTGGAGCGCGTACGGTCGTGGCATGAAGTCATTCGCTGTGTCCGCGGACACCGTCGTCAACACGGGACTCACGGAGCGTATACAATTGGGAGAGTCTGCGGGGATTGTACTAATTATGAAGCGGAATATGGGCTGGGAATTTTGTATTTCTGAGCTGAAGATGCATAGTCAGGGATCGGCTACGACGCTTGTCGCGGCGTAAGGCCAGAACTGGACGGAAATCCCGGGGCTTATCTCAAATATTGTCAGGCTGTGAAGCTGTCAGGAAGCCGTCCCCGGAAAGAGAGGAGCGCTAACATAATTATTATCAAAAGTTTGAAGTATTTTATGGAGAATGGTGTTTAGCCGCAACAATTTATTGAACATAACGTTAGACAAACACCTAACACGCTTCCTCGGCATTATTGATTTCCCTATGTTAAACTCACAGCTTCAAACGATGCAATATTAACCTTAAAATCCAATTCTTCTCATTGAATTTCTCCTCCACCAATCTCAGCTCATTCTTTAATTCGTCCTGTAGCCCGTCAAGCATTTCCTTTGTGTAGTCCAAACTCCCTGCCTCCTCCAATCTCTTGATTATAAGGCTCTTCTGGTCGGGTGACATGGCACTTTTCTCTTTCCTTGATTGAAAAACACTCAGAAGCTCGGTACTGCCCTTTTCGTCTTGCGATTTCATAGCATGAATTATAGGTAAAGTGAAGCTGCCTTGATCAAGATCGTTATAGTGGGCGGACTTTCCGGGTGACTTGAGAATAAAGCGTTAGAGGAAAACAATTGGAAGAAAGGAATATAGACGTACAATGCCGATGATATCTTGGTAGTCATCACGAATCTGATAGTATCGTCCCAGAATATTCATAAGGGTGTCAATGTTAACATCCGCATTTTTGGTTGCTTCGGCTTCCATCATTTTTGATGCCATTCGGAAGAGTCCCCCAGTTTCTGCAAAGTCAATGAATGATTCACCTCTTTGACTATGTGAAAGTTTGGATTAGATAAACTACTCACTCTGCTCAATGCGATTGAAATATTCTGGAACTGATGGTGATCTACAGTGATAAGTCTCGTGTAAGTCATGAGCCTGGCCGATATGAAGTTGCTTTAGCTCCTCTATAGCCTGTTAGCTGCTAGTTTCTTCCATAATTGCACCTTACTTGCCAAAGAGAGCTTGCACTGTTTTTGGAGAAAGTTCTAATGCGGATTTTATTCCTTTCATGTACATATATGTAGCTGCGTTTATAGTTTGACTAATGCCGAATACTACATGGGTTGAAGGAAAGCCTCTTCTCATAGGCGAATTATCTTGAATGTCATCGAGCCTAATTCTTGCATGTTACTGGCGGTCCCATTTATCAAGCTTAAGCACTTACATCAAGGAGACATTATGTAAAGTGCCTACAACATGGCGGATAGCGGCTACTGAATTATCTGGGACATGATACCAGATGTTCAGAGCATCGATTAGCTGATCTCGATTGCCCTTGCCTGGAAGCGACAAGATATAAGAGTATGGCTCAATGGTGACCTGAAGCGATTAGTCAAGTTCAATTGATTCAGAGCCCATGCTCACCATGTCTTCATCCAAGTGCAAGGAAAGTTTACTTTCGGTAGTGTTTCCACCATTTTTAGCCGTCTTGTAGTCAACTGATGTCCCACCGAGCTTGGCTCTCTTTGATTTTGGCGCCTCATCTTCCTCAGTGTCGCGTGCATGAACGATTTTTCCATTTTTCATCTTCTTATTCTCCAACCCATTCACCTTCGCAGCAGTTTCACTCGGCATGTTTTTATGTTTTCCCACTGCCCCTTCGTACTTCGAATTTTTATTGTTTCCATTGGGAGATATACCATTGGCTTCCTTGGCTCGGACAGGTCTTGGGGAATTTTGGTGATAACGAGGAGACGTAAAACTCCAGATGGCATTGCCCCCCGTGGAAAGTTCGAGAAGTCTAAACCAATGATAGAATTCCGGGCCAGGTGAGTTCTTTTTGATGAAAGAGTCTCTTTCTTTACAATATCGCTGCTCATATTCGAGTGTTTCGTCCCATAGGCGCTCTTTTGCAGACTCTGCGTCAATGTTATGTATTTTCATAAGAACTGAAATAGCATTGACCAGAGAGCTAGCATTTCCACTGTTATAAGCGTCGATCTCCTTTTGCCAAGATGCATAATCGTGCCACAGAATTTGTGCATAAAGGATCAAATTCGATATATACTTCACACTTTCCACTTCCTCTCGACTTATAGTAGTATCGGAGACAAATCGCATCATCACCAAGAAAATCCTATGAGGGGTTAGATTACAAACAAACCAGCCGAATAACAGTTTAGGTAGCGTACTCTGCACCAGCATCGACAATGCGGAATCTCAGATATTCTTCGATTGACTTATATTCCGTGTCTCTCTCTTCAGATTTCACACTGAACTGTCTCTTCCATTCTTGAAGAAGCCATGTACCAATGGCTTCGTCTATTTCCAAAGCCTCAACGGCGAAACGCGCTTGCATGGACTTCATTATGAGACTCTTTGAACTTTTTTGATCTGATCGTGAAGTGGATTCAAGAGAGTCAATCACAGCTTGATTGCTCTCGTCGAACTACAGCCAATTTAGCCATGAGCAAAAAAGAGTCTGCGAGTTTAACAAACCTTCTCCGCCGTTTCAGCACTATCTGCAAAGTCTATTGATGTTTCAGCGAGAATTGTAGCAACATAAAATGAATTGGATAACTACCATCGTGCATGAACGCAAACTCAATCATGTATGAAGCAATGTAGAGTCTTTCCGGTAGTGCTTCAGGAAACCAAAGAGCCATAGCATTCCCAGAGACCGAATCAACGCAACCAATACCTCGAGCTATTGACTTGTTTCCTCCTGCTGCTATCATCTCGTCACGAACTGACCAACAAGCTCTGTCAGCAGTCGATGCATACTTGCTAATACGAGGGCGGAATTGTGTTGGGCACTTCGAATTCTCCCATATTTCGGATGGGAATTCCTTCGAGTGTAGATACTGTACTGAAGTCATTTCGGCGGTTATTAAGTGATAATAAAGAGCAAATATCTTGGATCGCTGATTAAAAAATTGGATTAAAAAAAAAGGAATTAAAGGGATAGTTAATGAGGGCAGCTAAGAGAATCCCGCATCATTATCAGCTGGGAACTCACTGTTTTAGGCCATGTAGGAAGCTGCATGCAGCATACAACGAGAACTGAGCTGTCAGACTGTTAGCTTTGTTTGTTTCCAACATGTTGTTTTGACGGGGTCCACAGAATGCAGGTAGTAAGCGTTGCGTTGTCATCCCGATTGGGCAATGGCGGGACTTGACGCATATTATAGTGACCAATCGATATCTTGGAACACTTGAATTGCCGAATATGATTCGTTATTCTGGAATAAAATTGAACTATATAGTTCTATATGTAAAAGTATCTGCAACATATTTGCAACCACTCGTTCGGCCGGTTTGGTCCTCCGGAACGGGGCGCGCCTTATCTTTAACCCACCAGTTCATTCACCACAAGAAATGCACCTCAGCTGATAGGACCATACAATACAGTTTACATAAGAAATACAAACCGGATATAAAGAAGCGGTCTAGATATGAGGTCATTTGTTCATTTATTCCGAGGGTGCCGCCGCAGGCGAAGAAAAGGCAGAATCCGGATAAAAATCATAGAACTGTTCAATGATTCGACGTGTCAACAAATTTCTGGGGAACTATTATACAGTGGCTTTTGACTCCATAAGAGTGTCGTGCTATCCTTATCAACTTCAACGTCCCGCTATCTAGGTAAACCCTGACCATTTCTAAGTCGTAAATTCCTTCTACTTCATGACTGAGGCTTCTAAATCTTTTAACCCCCACTTTTGAACAACGCTCTGGAAGTTCGAATGCTTTCAACTTCGATGAATTATTAAAAAATCATTCCAGTCAAAAAGGCTTTTCGATCGGCTACCTCAAGTTATCTCACGATGCTTTCCTTTGAATCTATCAGCCCCATTTGGGCATGTTGGACCATTGTAAGATCCGAACTCGGATACCTTTATAATTACTAACGTTGCAACAGTGTGCCTTTATCATCCTGCACGTGGTTTATAATATCATTTTCCACCCTCTTCGGTCGTTCCCAGGCCCATGGTACTGTAAAGTATCTCGATTCTGGTACTGCTACCAGCTTGCTCGAGGAAATCTATTTCTGCAGATAAGGCGTCTTCACGATATTTATGGCGAAACTGTACGTATCGCCCCAAATGAGTTATCTTACAACGCTGCTGAAGCATGGATCTCAATCTATGGTATGTGATCGATGCTATGTGATTATCGATAATTTTAGTGACTCCTAAGCAGGAAGGAACATTCAGAGCGGTGGACAATCCGTACCCTCGGCTACGGGAGCTCTTTTCCCGAAAGACCCTATTCTATACGGTTCTGTACTCGAGGGAGCCGAGACATTGGTAAGTTTGTTAACAGAAAAAAAATTGATTGAAAAGATGATATAGTGATTTTCTTTTGCCAAATAGATTGATGCAGAAGGGGGAGATTATACTCCACAAAGACGAGCCCTTGCTCATGCCTTCACCAGGAAATCATTGATGACCAAGGAATCAGTCATAAGCTCCTATATTAACCATGCCATCGAGGAGCTCAAGTCACAGCTCGAAACAGCCGAAGCAGTCGACATGGTTCCGGTTTTTGGTAATGCTTTATTTGACCTCAGCTGCAAGTTGACCGTGGATCGAGACCTTGGAGCTATTAACCCGATGGGCAAGATTCACCCTTCGGTAGATATCCTCGACCAGGCGATGAAATGGATTTATATTCCCGTAACGGCTCGACGATTGCCGATAATTATTTCGTATCCCTTGGAGATCTGCCAGGGATTCCTAGCTAAAGGACTATTGCATCTTGATGCCGTTGGTCCGTTAGTTTTGAAGCGGTTGGAGCATGGGGGAAGTGATTCTGACTTCAGTACATTTCCGAAGCGTAGAAATGAAAGTATTTTACTGACCCAACTCCAGCATCCTTTATGAGTAGGTACCAGAAAGATGAGAAAAGTGGTAAAGCCCAGCTCATTAACAATGCCACAATATTTATTGCAGCTGGTACCGAAACGACTACCACTGCGCTATGCGGAGCCTTGTATTACATTTTGTCTAACCCTGAAGTGCTGTCAAGTCTTCTGGAAGAGATCCGAAACGCAGCTACAAAAGTGTCAGATTTGAATTTGAACTTGATTCATAACATGAGCTACTTAAAAGCGTGTATGAATGAGTCACTCAGAATATACCCTCCAGTTCCTGGAACCTTGACTCGAGTGGTTCCAAGAGGGGGTGCTTATATATGCAAAAAGTATGTGCCTCAGAAAACTGTGGTAGGAGTTAACCAGTGGGCTACATATCATAATGCAAAGAATTTCAAGCATCCAGACAGCTTCCGTCCCGACAGGTGGCTTGATGTAGGAGATGAAGACTTTGCCGGAGATCATCGAAACGCTCTGCAACCATTTAACTATGGACCTAGAAAATGTATTGCCAACGAGTAAGTCTTACCCTAATATTATGGCTTTTGCTCACAGCTAGCTTTAGACTGGCAAGTATGAACTCTAGTCTTTTCATGGTACGATTTCTTTGGGAATTTGATATGGAGTTGGATCCGAGGTCCTACAATTGGGCAGACCAAAAAGGATACATGGGACCCTACAAGCCGCCTCTACTAGTAAAATTGAAAAGACGCACTTAGACTTAAGAAAGAGAGGCAAGCTGGTTCTGAAATTGGAAGTACTTGAGAACATCTTCTAAAATCTATTTAGACTGTTGGTAAGGGCTTTTTACCGTAGACAACTTTTATCTCATAGTAAGAATGTATCTTCCGATCTCGTGCGGAGGCACGAAGTTGTGCCCTAGAATCCATATTAGCAGAGTATTATCGAAAATAGAATGGAACTCGCGCACAGTAACACATGAACCTCCGTTGTTGTCCACTGATTCAAAAATTTGTTAGCAGCTATATTGTGAAGATTCGAGGCAACTGGAGCGGTGGCTCAAGACGTCACTCACCCCTAAAACTCTTGTTAATGTAGCCATTGCATAACCATCCAACCCGGTGTCAAACGCCAACAAAGCCCATTTTCCCAACTCGCGTAGTTTCGGATCCGCCGCCCACCCTCCCAAGGGGACTTTGAAGACTTTCTCAATAATATCCACAAAGCCTGCGTTCTTGATATCCGATTTCATAGTATCGGCGACTGCAAAGCTTTGGCCAGTGATCTGTCCCGCTCGTATATACATCTGTCTGATGTCAATGCCGATTCAAGTGCAGCTTAGCGTTTTGCCAGATGACAACTGGCAGAATTAGATACAACCAAGATATTTTGCTTACTTCACAGAGATCTCCGAACTTTTTCAAGGGACCATCATCAGTAACAGTGCCATCGTCAGACTTGATATCAACTAATATCTCGAACTGCTCTATATATCCACCAGGCTTGAGATGACTGGTTAGGTCAGAATCCATAAATTAGACATCCTTATACGGGTACAGGCTTAGTAGAACTGTAGAACTTACTTGTACGCTCTAGAGTAGAGGGTAGGCCAGTCCCCGATGCATCCAAATAGACTGCGAATATGAACAAAATCAAAATAATTAGGTGGGTAAATCCACTCATCTGAAGCATCATCAACTTCGAATATGCAATTTGGTGGTACCAACGATGGCTGAATAGGAGAAAGGTCAGTTCCTAACACAGTTGTATTTGGGAATTCATCCGCAAAATCTATTGCCCAGATTCCAGTTCCTGTCCCCAGATCGAGGACTCTTTCAATATCCTTCGAGATAGGCGCAAGATATAACTTTCCCTCAAGGACAAGAAGGTATGTGTGGTGACTGTTTATTTGATATCAGCATACTCATTCCAAGTTCACTCCAAGTCACTCACTTGATATCAAGATTCTCATTCTGTTTCTCATCATTTGGCGCCCTAATTCAAAAGTTAGTCACTGCTAGAGAGACCCCGGTGATAGTTTCAAGTGTTACCAATAAGTACCATCTCTGTATGCATGATACCGACGGCCATTTTCAATCCGGTATTGGGTGATCGCGGAACCCAGTGAGAAGGTATCCCCAGCACTATCTCGAAAGATTAAGTAGCAGCATCACGTTGAGGGTCACTTTCAGCCCTGGGTAGTGAGCAGCGGCCAGCTGAAGCTTGACCTGCAACACAGAGTACTTACATTTCGAAGGAGCGCGTCGAACCACTCTCGCCGCTCTTTTCCGCTCATTAGTTCTGTCCGAGTTTCAAAGGGTGGGATGGCGTCGCCACAAACATACCGGAATGATGATATCGTTACCACTAGCCATCCTGACGCTGGACACAAATTCGTGTCGGATCGCGAACCGCCTGGTTCCAGCGATGTACACGATTGTTTGCACAGGATCCCGACGTTGCTCAAGAAAAATGTGGGAATTCCAGAGACATGCTCTCGGGTCGGAGCCATCGTTTCGTTTAAAGACGCTTGCATGCTGGGATGCTACCGGAAACCGGGAATGAAATGCACCTCGATCCAACAGAGACAGCGACTAGCCGTTTCTGTCTAAAGCCTGTCCAGGGTCTGAATCGTAGCAAAAACTTCGGAACGGTTTTGTTTATCAACCGGAAAGAACAGGAAATATATGATCCACGCTCCTGCTGATAACTCTATCCCAGTTCTCGCTTTTTCTTTTCCACTGCTCTATGGCATTTGAAGAGACTTGGAAGCTATGTTGGCGAATCGGGCGGTGTGCCACTGAATTGAAACTTGCATTCGATTCGTGAACCCTGAGCTAGCGCCATGCCCCGCTGGGGAGAGGATGTTGATGAATAATGTGCCATCCTTCACCCCTGTCGTGTCACACCACATCCCGGCAGCCTGAAATTGTGGCGGACTAGGATCCGTGTGGATGTGAACTGGAAATGTTAAGAGAAGGAGATATATATGTAAGTGACTCGCACTGTCGCCGGGCGTGTCCCCGCTTGTTGGGGCGGGGACTAGCTCAGCAGATAGTTTTGCGCTATGGAAAGGCCGAGGCTGCTGCTGCTGCCACTGCCGCTGCCGCTGTCCGTCTTAATAGTAAATTGCGACAGGTAGGGAGGAGGCTTGCCAGGATGAGATATTCGACATATTAAGCGTAACCCATACACGGTTTCAAATAAAAACATAATAAAATAAAAATACCAAGAGAGATCTGGGTTTCTACTCGGTTCCTAATTATATCCACAGCTTGTGCAAACTTTTCACTGCAAGTTCGCAAGCTTTGCCCGTCTTTGCAATTCCTTCTTTAAAAGTCGGCTCTTATCCCAACCATGACCTACTTCATCCACAGCACATCATCAACGGTTTTCCCTAATCCAATTAGTTTAAATTTACATCTCTCGCTCCCAGTCAGCAACTGATCTCCTCCACGATCAATCAAGACCCACTTATCTAGCAACGCAATTGATCAGGCGCAAAGCCAGGAGTCCAGGACCTAGTTATGGCGAAGTCATACCTGACATCGGGGGCGGATAGGACTCGTCAAATAACGTAAATAAAAGCGGCGAAATTACGAGACCGAGATTTCAAGTTGACGCATCCCGCTCAGCGCATGATTGTGTCCAATCCCCACTACCATAAAAGATAACTAGGCTTTCAACGCTGCCTACGCCAGAGCTACTTCCTTCAATTTCTCATTTAAGCCATTCAAATTCTTCATACAAGCAGATAGAAACTGCGTAGGTGAGATTTTCGCCTAAACTGAAGCCAGATAATGTAGTTCCTGAAATATCGAGGTTGAATTCGTCCACGTGTCGCCAGAGCCACAGAACTGCAGGAATACCGCCTTCAGTCTCAATTTGAAAGAGGGATTCAGGTCCAAGGCGGTAGTTGATTCTCACAACCACTGCGGAGGTTATACTCAATCTGGATTACAAAAGTTCATGTAAAATTGTTTCCAGCATCGGACATCGACTCAGTGCTTTTAAACATGGGTGACATTCCCTTATTAATTTTCTCTCAAAGGCGAGTGATACCAATTTTGTTTCACTGATCTTTTAAGGCCACCCTCCCTTTTTTGGACTTTGTAGTCCTAGCCTTCGAATTTTTAATTTTTAATTCACTTAGACCCAAATAATAGTAATTTTGGACTCATAGAGTTACTTTTACATTACTATAAATAGATAGAACCCAAATAGTTATAAGTAATCTAGTAAAGCCAAACTCTAAAGGAGCAATTAAATTATATATTATCTTATATTAAAAGGTCATTATAATAATTACCTAAAAATTTATATTAATTCTTGCTGAGACGGTCGTATCCACTGGCGACTGGCCTAGGCCGTTCTCCAATCAGGGAATTTTTATGTAGACATTAGCGGTTGGCCTAGGCTATTGGCGAATGAGCAACATTGCTGAGTGGACCGAAACATATAACAAAACTCGATTATCCAAAAGTGTATGGGCGTATTATTGGTCAGAATCCGGTGATATGATATCTATGAAGTGGAAAAACTAAGCATACTGATCAGCTAGCCTGAGGCCTCGGGTTTTCATTGGCGTATAGAACGTAAGAATCGAGACTCACCTCCTGGGCAATAGTGTGTCGCTTCCCTTCTTCGTGTCTCTAACTACCATGTGTCGACTGACTCATCCTCCTGGAGAGCAAGGCATTGCAATGGCCGGTGGAACGCGTGATTTTCTTCAAATTATCTGTAATAATGCAGCTCAAAAATGTGAGGAAATAGTCGAAGAATCAGCACTAGAACAAGTGTTTGGTTGGTAATTTACGTGCAGACAGGCTTGAGGAAAATTGAAGCCATGATCAAACGTGTCAATGCTTTGAACAGAATAAAATTCGTTGTCTTAACCTTAGATACACCCAACTTCAGAAAACGGGAGGAGAATGATCGGCAGAAGAATGAATCTTCACCGGTACCTCTACCAAACTCTGGAATAGCAAGACCTCCCCTCAAAAGGCGTGTTTGGAAAAGCGTTATTAACAGCCGCAAATTCAAATTTAACATGACCAAAACCCTCCAATAGTTGCGTCCGCGTCGAGAAGCCCACCTTCCAATTATCTTAAAGGGAATCTAGACTTATGAAGATACTTTGTTGGTGATTTAATTTACTCTAAAAGTTCGAGGGTTATTCTTTCAAACCATGGAGGTGGAGCATGCGATACTGCGCCACCTGCACTGCTGACATTGCTGACATTGATGGAAAGTCAGAAATATTGTCCAAGAGCATTTACAAGTCTGGAAGTGTGGATTGATGGCGCCGGCTAAAGAGGTACAGATATAGTTAAAGCTCTTGCATTGGGCACCAGAGGTGTGGGATTAGGGAGAGCGGCACTTTGAGGGTCGGCTGCTGCTGGTTTATCAGACGAAGTGGATCGGATAATCACTGGTGAGCTCAATCCTGGGACTAACTATAACTGCCCAGGAGCTAATTCATATTTCAGTTCTCGGCGGGGAAATAAAGACCGCCATGAGATTATTGGGTGTTATATCAATTGACCAATTAAACACAACTCACGTAAGTAATCCTGGGTGTATGTCTTAAATTTTATGCCTGGGCACTAAAGAAATACTCACAGCGGGAAAGGTAAATATGGCAGCCCTGAATGTTACTTTCTATAATGGGCCCATAATTGAGTCAATCATTACAGCGGAGTTGTAGTCAACTTTATTGACAAGTTTAAAGGCAGGTGCTCTTGGCCCAGTGCATGTGCCAAATCTGGATAGGTCAGGTGCGGAAGCAAATTCTATGGAAGTAGAGGAGTGTCTTTAAGAGATTTTATCTGTTTAATGTCTATATTTAAGAAATAGAGAGCTTAAGACCAGCAAATGGTTTTAGATTATAGTGGGGCTACAGTAGCGCGGACAACTGTCGCTCGACGAAGTGTATTCCAGTTCAAAAAATTTGGACTCATTTTTTGAGCAGCCGTTTGGCCACACCGTTTGAATAATGACTATCAGATTCATTAAGGCTTTTATTAGTACTTCGTGTAATATATAAAAACCCGTAAGCAAGATCATATAGCTGTTCAAGCCACTGGATCAGTGTCGTCGGTAATGTTTTGCCGCAGCCTTCCACTCCCCCGTGACGTGGCGCTAACGCGGGTATGTTCGGGAGAGCCGTGTGTTGCGGGGAGAGTCCTCATGTCCAGAAAAGAACTATTAGATCGCGGCCCCTATTTCATGAATGAGGAATTCACTGAAATACATTAATTTTAAGGGTAAGAGGAAGAAGTGTATGAAAAATGCGGCTGAAACTCTGGACTTTTCTGCATTCCTAAATAATTTTATGGCTTAGCCGACATTGCGCAGAGAAGAATGGAGGGTGCGTAATCCTGGCTCGAAAAGTAGATTGACCAAACCCAAGCCTACTCTACAAAAGGTCTTGGGGTCAGCTACCTAAATATGTTTCTTTTGTATGAACACCAAGTAGGTTTATTCCTAGTATCACGCCTTATTTTAGCAGAACCCTCTCTATAGGGTAATTTTGATCGATTATATTCTCAAGTGCGATATATGACAGTTCCATAACAGTTCATATGGTGTAAAGAAAAGCATCTTGTTTCCTATATTTCAATCTCAATATTGAGTCTAGTCTATCTATCAAAAGCGAAAATGGAAGGCTTGCCAGTATTATGTTTCAACCAGACAGAAAATTCTCAAAGCGACTTTTTCTAACCCATTTTGATACAATAATACAATAACAGACGTAGAAGCATAGCTATTTGAGTTATCAAGAGCGGTCGACTCCACGTCACCTATTTCTGTGGCTCCGGTCCTGGTTCCGCCCAGCTGTAACCTCTAGCAGCAGCTTACCTCCTCAACAGTTGACTTAAAGCATTACAACGGCCAGGATACCTTGGCGCAAAAAAAAGACTCATAAAAAATTATTAAAGTGACAATACGTGTGCATCTACGGCTACAGAACAATCTGAGAATCATTGTTGCAGTGGTGCGACTTGAAGAGTCTTATCAGAAAGAACATCACTAGCTGACGTGGTAACTGGTCACTACTTGACCAGCTCTGATCTACCATATAACAGTTGCTCTAGTACTTGTATTTACCATTGTTTTAAATGGATACCTATCATTAACTGAACTATATCTCAAGCGTGCAATGTTAAAGATGAGGGCGTTTGTCACAAAAAGCAGGGTTCATTTGTACATGTATAGTCCCTGATTATTATCAACCATTCAATCTATACCTCTCGTTGAATATCAATTTTATGCTTAGATACAGTTAATTCATGCTATCACTATATGAATCATAGGAGGTAAAAATACCATTCGGCGGACTGTGTAAAACGAACATCTGCAATAAGTTCCCTTCCCTGTACTTGTGCCACCAATAAGATCTATCTCCGGAAAACATCGTTAGAACAGTCCCACATCAGATCTCAAAACGTGGAAACGTACTGTTTTTGAGCGGAGCTTGTGAAGCGGCGTGCGGGGAAAGTTAGTTGTAGTGATTGATTGGCTGTCTTTAATAGGCGGGTATGTTCGGAAATCCAGAATAGCTTAGGACGGAAAATAGTATCCCTTTGGCAGCTAGACACCCCAATATAAAAATTTGGCCGTACTTTGAAATACGTAGTATGAATTTTCGTCTTTAAGTCATCTGATTTCCCAGGACTCTGTTTTCTTGTCGCCTTTATCGAGGTTATTAAATATTCCATCTGCCTAAATCAAAATGCCCACAGCAACATACAAACGCCCAGTTAGAGTGGCTGGTGCCTCTGGAGGTTTCTCGGATCGACTTCAATCTATTAAACAGCTTGCTGAAAACCCAGAGGTCGATGTTATCATGGGAGATTGGATGTCGGAGAATACGATGACTCTTCATGGTGCCGGCAAAGCCCAGAGACTGAACTCGAAGGAAAAAATTGCACCAAAATCTTTTGAAGAGAGTGTCAAAGAGGCTATGTTTGCCGTAAATTTTATTGATTCATTCAAACCAGCCATCTCAAATTTAGCAAAAAATGGTGCCAGGTTAGCTGTCAATGCCGGTGCAAGCGATACGGAGATCCTAGCCAAGTACGTTAAACAGATGTGTGAGCAGGAAGGATACCCTATGAAAGTAGCATGGGTGGAGGGCGACGATGTCACTGAAGCTTTTAACAAATTAGCAACTCAAGGGGAGAAATTTGAAAGCTTGATGACGGGGAAAACACTTGAAGAATGGGGATTCGAACCACTCTGCGCACAGGCATACTTAGGTGGTCTAGGTATTGCAGAAGCGTTTAGAAAAGGGGCTCAGATCGTTATCTGTGGCCGAGTTGCCGACGCAGCTCCTGCGATTGGTGCGGCAGCGTAAGCACTATATATTTATGATTATCTCTGTCAGATAGGCGTCTAACAAGCACTCAGATGGTGGCATGACTGGAAGCCTGAACAGTTTGACGAACTTGCTGGTGCCTTGGTTGTTGGACGTAAGTAACATGTCCAAATACAACATATGCGACTAGCGGAATGAATACTGACTTTAAATTAGACCTGATCGAGTGCGCGTCTTACGTATGTGGTGGCTACTACTCGGCTTTCAAAGATCTTTACAAAGCAGGAAAACACTTAAATGTTGGCTTTCCTATTGCAGAGATCGATTATAAAGGCGAATGCATTCTAACCAAAGAAGAGAACACCGGAGGCTGTATTACTGTAGGCTCTGTTACCTCGCAGTTACTTTATGAAATTCAAGGTCCTCTTTACTATAACTCCGATGTGGTTGCAAATTTAGAGGGTATCAGAATGGAACAGGTTGGGGAAGATAGGGTGCGCATTTCAGGCGTGAAGGGCCTACCGCCTCCACCCACGACCAAAGTCGGGTATGAACCCTTATAGCTGTCAGCTTTTTCTTCTAAGTTCTAAGCTAACGGTCATTTTAGTTTTACTGCCCCGGCTGGATATCAAGCGGAGTACCACATCTACCTGGTCGGACTTGATATCGATATCAAAGCAAAGTGGACTGAGGATCAAATCAAAGAGGCGATTGGAGAAGAACGCATGAAAAAATTCTCCTTGCTAAAGTTTAGCGTCAATGGTTCTTCTCCTATTGATTCAAAGAATCAAGATATCGCAACAGTTGACTTCCGCGTCTTCGCTCAGTCCACAGATCGAGATCTTCTCCGTATGGATAATCCCTATGGTTTATTTAGACTGTGCATGGTAACATTCTTGGAGGGTGTTCCGGTAAGTTAAATATCTCGTTCCTTGAACTCCCTCCATTGACTTTGGCTTTAGGGCGCATCCCTTGGAAATGATATGCGCCAAGCAGAGGGCAAGCCGTACTATGAGTACGGTGTAGCTCTTATGCCACAATCTGATCTTAATCATCAAGTACATTTGCTCTATGACAATTACGACATTATCCCGATGGGATACCCTACTAATACAAACGTGTATCCCCGTCAGCAGCCATCATATGAAACATCAAACCCGGCTGACCTGTCTACGTTTGGAGAGACTGTCCGCGCACCACTTGGTTATATCGTACTTGGTCGTGGAGGTGATAAGGCTTCGGATTGTAACAACGGATTTTTCGTCCGCCATGATGATGAATGGGACTGGCTACGAAGTTTCATGACAATCGAGAGAGTCAAGGAGCTACTGGGCCCTGAGGAGTACAAAGGAAAGCCAATTGATAGGTTTGAAATCCCTAATCTAAGGGCAGTACACTTTCTCCTACATGATCACTTGGATAGAGGATTTAATTCCTGCTCGACATATGATACTTTGGGTAAAAATGCTATGGAATATATGAGGGCAAAGACAGTGGACCTACCGAAGAAATTTTTGGACCGTGGCATAGTATAGTATCGGAAAATCTCAGGATTGCAGCTTTAAATTAAATACAGCAATATTTGAGGGCTCCAGCTAGGACGGTTTAGAAAAAACCTTGAATGGTGTAGATATAAAAAAGCTCAGATAGTTTAGAACGCTCTATATCATCTGAGCTTTGTTATACTATTCCCATTCGAGTTAAGCAGTATAAACATAACCCTACCTTCAAAACCCCTAAAATATTTACATGTTTCTCGTATTAGAATATTATATGCATAAACTGTATATATCCATCGTATAATTAAAATAGATTCTTATACATAGCATATGTTGTGCATATCAGCTGTAACTTAACTTATAATTTAATTGAGTTAACTTAAAGGAAACCTTATACATATTACCCGGATAAGAATGGCGTAACTTAGAGCATTCTAAACCATCTGAGATTTTCTAGATCTATACCATTCGAGGTTTTTCCTTACCCCATCCGATCTATAAGCCCCTCATCTGGCTATCATCTCTAGTATATTGTACTATATTTTTAACTAGATGATCGATGTAACTCCTTATATGATATTTTTCAACTCCATTGCATATTTTACTGGCTGTTTTATTTAATGTATTTACTTATGCTTTTCATAACTCTTCCGTCTTAAATATAGTTATGTTTGTGACAGCGAGTGTGCCACTAATTATATTACGATACGGATTTCTGGATCCTTCATAGTGCTAGCGGTTTTGGTGAATGTTCAGAGTACATTTCAAAGGTGTACCTCCCTCAACCAATCACGGATCCGTCAAGGATTTACTTAATTTTTAGTTGATTATTAAGGGGCCTGGTTTAAAAGGAGAAAAAAATATCACTCTGAAACGAAAATTTCTCTACTCTCAATCAAGAAACCCTGCCAAGGCCACCAAGGTAATATTTGTGTCACATACCCCTTGATAAATTGTATCCCACTTTGAGCCGCATCCGAGCTTATTTAAACGTGGCTGTACCCTTACAAATCAGATTGAGTAAATCAGACTGGTTCTCTCCACAAACTCAGCCTCCTTGTTTGTAAGAGGAAATAAAGCCAAATGAAAGAATTGATTTTGCGACGATGGGTAGAATGGACGGATACCGGCAACTGGTAAGCAAGGTTCACTGGCGTACTGGCCGCGGGCGGATCGGGATCTTCGCGGCTAAACGACTATTTGAAGCATTGTCAAAACGAACCTATTACCTATTCTACTTCGCTCCTACCCGCAAGCTATGGAAAGTTCAGGCAAGTTTTTGATATGTCTAGTAGAGGATAGAGAAGAAGATACACACAATGACTAGTTCTCACTCTACAGCAGTTGCGTCCGTGCCTGCACCCCTCCGTATTGCCATCGTAGGCGGTGGAATTGGTGGCCTGTCGCTGCTCCTCGGTCTTCTCGAACACTCCAGCCGAAACCGCATCGAGCCGCATCTTTATGAAGCCGCACCCGCGTTCACCGAGATAGGGGCCGGGGTGGCCTTCGGGTCGAATTCTATTCGGGCCATGACGCTGCTCAAACCCGAGGTGGCTGACGCCTACATGAAACATGCAACTTTCCATCTGGATCGAGGCACCCGCGAACGCAAAGTCTGGTCTTCTTATGTTATGGGTATGGACGGTCATGGACCACGCAACCCACTTAAGGCCGGCGATTCCATCCACGATGTCATCGTCTCAACGGAGCGGAGCAGCATCCATCGGGCACATTTTCTTGAGGCCATGGTCGAATTGCTGCCGAAGGGCCAAGAAGAATATGCCAGCTTCGGCAAGAGACTGGTAGATCTCATAGATGTGGATGATAGCGGCGATGAAAGGAACGGCATGATGGTTCTGAAATTCGCAGATGGAACGACGGCCACAGCAGACGCAGTAATCGGGTGCGATGGTATCAAGTCCCGAGTCCGATCCATCCTCCTTGCAGGCGACGATAATGTCGACCCTGAATTCACCGGAAAGTATGCGTATCGAGGACTTGTGCCAATGAGCGAAGCCGTTGCTGCGCTCGGGGAACATCGAGCGCACAACGCCCATTTCTACTGGGGCTACGACGGGCATGTGCTCACATTCCCCATTGAGCATGGCAAGACGATGAACGTGGTTGCATTTCGGACCAAGAAAGATGGAATCTGGGAGCATGGGTTGAAATGGGTGCTTCCGGGGGATCGAGAACAAATGCTAAAGGATTTCGATGGATGGGGGAAAGACGTGCAGGCTATTCTCAACAGAATGCAGAGTCCTGATATCTGGGCTCTTTTTGACCACCCACCGGCGCGGACCTACTATCGTGAAGGCAAGATTTGTCTGTTGGGAGACTCCGCGCATGCAAGCACTCCACATCAAGGCGCCGGAGCAGGCATGGCGATCGAAGATGCGTTTGTTCTCTCAAGATTACTGGGAATGATAGAGCGGCGTGACCAGCTCGAGAGTGTGTTCCGGGCTTACGATACGGTACGAAGGCCTCGAACGCAGAAGCTAGTTACGACTAGCCGAGATGCTGCGTGTTTGTACGAGTTTCAGAAGCAGGGGATTCTCGATGATATTGACGCAGCACGAGAGAATCTCGATGGCCGTATGAGATGGGTTTGGGATGCAGACCTAGAAGATCATTTACAGCAAGCGATTAAGATACTTGAACCGTCAGGTAGATAGAGAGAGGCCCAAAATAGCGTCATCGGAATGGGATTTTAGATACGTCTATTTCTAGAAAACCTTACAGCTTCCTGTTGTGGCTGACAAGAGATTATTTTTGCATGTAACATACTGTGAGATTTGTACAGGAGCCTAAGTGAATGACATATCATCATCATAAAAGTACTTAAAACAATGGAATAATCTAGCAGACTTTCGTTTTAATCATTGAAAATTTACAAAAGCTCGAACATATGATTAATTGGAAACCAGAGCCTCCAAGTCTGTGTCTTCAGTTCGATAAAAACCGAGAGACTTTAGCATAGGCTGATCGTCGAATCGATAGAGATACACGGTTTCCTCCCCAGAGGCTATATGTTGATATTTTTGCCAGGATGGGATACAAAACGTATCACCATGTTTCCAGACGTACGTTTTGTCATCAATAATCGAACTGCCTCTGCCAGAGATAACATGATAAACGCAAGATGAGGTCTCACGGCGTGGTGGAGAGGTAGCACTCCTGTCCAGTCGCTCCGCCTGGCCGCCTAGGATCTTACTCACTATGAAACTATGTTAACAACCTATTCCTATAAAGCTCCAAAGACGGTAGGAAATACCTTCGTGTCCATCTGCTCGCAAGTACCGCTTTTGAGCCCAGCTACCACCTTCTTTGTCGAGGTCTGCTTGCATCTTACTCCACGGGAAAACAAGCGGAGAAGAACTCGTGTCGATGTCCTCGGCGGGGTACCTGGGGCTTTGGTAATGCTCGACAAAATGGACCGGGAAATGGACGAAATTAGGAAGATCCAACCCATCGAGCCAGATCATAGGTCCGGTGTGATCGTTACCATGGTCGTGCCAGTTCCACGTCGGTGTGAGGATAACATCTCCCCGCTTCATTTTGATGCGCTTGCCATGCACAGCCGTAAAGCCACCATGGCCTTCAATAATAAAACGCATCGCGAATGCAGTATGTCGATGCGCAGGGGCAATCTCATTTGGCATTACAAGCTGCAGGCCAGCATAGATCGTATCGGTGGTGAAAGGCGCATCTATATTGGGGATCAGCGTTATGTTGTTTGGACATAACTGAGTATCGGTTCCCTACCAAGCGCAGGATTGACGAGCATCAGAACTCTGCGTTCTGCCTGCTTCTCGGAAACAAGTTTCCCTGCTCGAATCAAGTATGGTCGCACATCGTCATATCTCCAAATATACGGGATACTCTTCGGATTTGGGAGTGGCGGGTTGTATCGTGCCATCTGTGCCCACAGCGGCTTTGTGTTTGTGACAGTCAATTCATCAAGGAGACGCTCTACAGAATCAGTCTCCGTAACAGATTCAGTTACCCCAGATCCATTGGAGAGCTTCGATGAAGTAACAATTTCTGACTGCGTTTTCGTCGCCATTTCTGGTGTGTCCAAAAAGAGACTCGAAATTACAATGAGAGCTAAAAGCTCTACCTCGAACCGAATATGTACGTGTTTTACTAGTTCATGTTCGCTCTTCACTTTGATACACTCTCATATCACAACATTCCTACTATGCAGCTCCAATAGGTGCCCAGTACGGCACGTGCGCGGGGATAGCGGGGCACAATTGCGGGGTGAGAACTCATCCCGATCTGTCCCCGAGAATGTCTAAGTCATTTTCTCTTCCGATCTTCCCGGACCTCCATTTTAGGATCGGGAGTAGCGGCCGGAGATCAGTGGCCTAAAAGATGAGAATTATCGGCTAGGAAACTAAGGCGAGTGCGTAGAGGTTTGATCCGCCGAGGTTGCCTCTTTTAGTAATGATCAACAATATTTGTAGTATACTGTTATTGGACTTTGGAAGATGACTCGCGTTAGCAGATTTCAGAAGTCAGTGTGGAGATGATTGTTCATCATGGATGAACAATCTTCATGATCTGATTCTCACATACTCTCTACTAAATCATCAAACTCTGATTTTCAGGCAAAGACTGACAAGATGCCATCATTTGGCTCATTGTCCACACCGCCACAGCCATGGATGGGCATCACGGCTGCAATATTGCTGATAACCTGTCTTCTGGCTTATTTAATCTACCAACTTTTCATCAGCGCCCTCTCATCTCTCCCAGGACCATTCTGGGCAAAAGTTAGTCCATTCTGGCTTACACTTCAATGTCGACGTACGCAACGGTCGGTGGTAATCGCTGCCATTCACAAAAAATATGGGAATGTGGTCCGCATAGCTCCCAACCATATCTCCATTAACAAGCCTGAGGCTCTGGCTCAAGTTTACGGCCACAAGAATGGCTTCACTAAAGGACCTTTTTACGATGCTTTTATGCAGGTACGTCCCGTGGTCTTCACGGCACGAGACGTTGCAGTCCATCAGCGAAAGAGAAAGTACCTCAATCCTGCATTTTCGAACCGCGGACTAGCCGACTTTGAGCCTTACATGGAGGTGGAAGTACAGGATTGGATGGCCCAGTTAAATAATATGTGCTCTTCTAAACAGGTTGTGGATTTTTGTGTTTGGAGTATGTCCTCGAATGGGTTCCCTTTTTCCCTGGCTTTTATTGACTTTCCTCACAGCCAATTATCTCGCCTTCGACGTGATTGGAAGCTTTTCCTTTGGAAGGTCCTTTGGCTTCATTAATGGAGGCCATGACCCTTACAATCTAATCCAGGCCATTGATACACGCGGTGAGGTCTTGAATGCTCTAGGCACCGTGCCTCCGTCATTGCGACGCTGGATGCAGTACAACTTTTTCGATGATTTCTGGGTCAAAGGCCTTCGTGCACGAGCCGGGCTGGAACGAATCGGTAGAGACGCATACTACCAGCGCAAGTTGTCAATCAATGAGAAAGAAAAGGCGCAACGGCGGGATCTCTTAAGCTTCTTGTTCGATGCCACGGATCCAGATACTGGCAAACCTCTCTCCGAGGAAGAAATTGTCGCAGAATCAATCAGTTTCATCGTAGGTGGGAGCGATACCACAAGTTCCACTATGACTAACTTTATTGATCTGGTATCACGGCATGTCGTAGTCAAGCAAAAATTGCAGGCAGAGTTAGATGAAGCTTTTCCAAACATTACGCAAGATTGGGTTGCTTCAGACAAAGTCGTGGAGAAATTGCCCTACCTGAATGCCACGTTACGAGAGGTCATGCGACATCGACCGACAAGTTCAACGGGATTAGAACGAATCACTCCTTCTGGAGGAAGAATGGTTGGTGGACAGTTCATCCCGAGTGGAGTGAGTACTCACCGACAGACTTATATACATTAATATCTAACATCCGCCACCTTATAGACTCTTGTGAGCGTCCCAACCAGGTGTATTCTTTATAATGAAAGCATCTATCCTCGCCCAGACGAATTTGATCCTGAGCGCTGGCTAGTGTCCGATACAACCCAGATGATGGAATATTTCCAGCCGTTTTCTTCTGGCCCTCGTTCCTGTATTGGTCGCAAGTACGTCACATCAATATATCTTTTATTCTACGTACTAACCTGAGTAACCTAGCTTTGCCTGGATGGAAATTCTGAAATCGACAGCAACTTTGTTTCGTGTTTTTGATGTTATGCGTACCAAGTCAGAGCCAACTGAGCTTCGAGAGGGATTTTTCAACAAGGCTGTTGAATGTACTGCGACGATTGAGCGTCGATGATGTTGTATTTTAATCCGCGGCTCGTAATCTTTAAAGTGATGAATAAAGTGTCTTTCTTGCATCGATCACTAAATTCCCTTCTAAATATAGGCTATATATGTGCTTCAGACATATCACTCTGCGATCTTTACAACTAATTTTCCTCTGGCGTTGCCTTTCTTGACCCTATCAAGGCATTCGTTTAGTTCTTGCAGTTTCAAAATCTCAAAATCACTGTGAATTTTCCCCTGTGCAGTGAGATCCAATGCCTCTTGCATATCTTTCCTTGTTCCAGTCTGGTTTGACTGGACAACTAGAGATTTTCGTAGGATCGGCCGCAGAGGAAAACTGGAGACTTGTCAGTTTCCATAATGACAATTTAAATCTATTTATCTTCACATACCTGCAATTTCCAATCCCAATGGCCATGATTTGCGCTCCGAATCGGGCGTATTCTCCAGCATCACTGCAATACACTATGAATTCAAGAACAAATGCACCATTGATGAGCAAACTTACTTATATGCACCCTGCACTGGGCTCAGCATCAGAATGTAATCTGCTCCACCATTCGTAATCTGCTTGACTTTCGACGCTAGTTCCTTGCCCTCGACCATAAAGTCTACAAAAGCATCTGCGCCCATTTGCTTACAGAACTCGTCCTTGTCCTCTCCACAATCTATGGCGACAACTTTCAACCCAAAAGCGACTTTTGCGTATTGAATCGCCAAATGACCCACACCTCCTGCTGCGCCGGCTATGGTACACCATTTTCCGGCTACCGGATTCATCTTACGCAGGGCGCTGTACGCTGTCACTCCCGCGCAGAGTATGGGACAAACTGCTGCCGAAGACTCAATGGCGGTTGGTATTGGGACAAGATGGTCGATTCTAAATGTGGCATATCCTTTAGGAAGGGTCAGCACATATCATGAGAAACAATTGGGGTCAAAACACACATACTGGCAAAAGTTCCGTCTCTTCCGGCTCCTGTAATGACCTGCCTCTCGCAGAAATTTTCGCTCTCTGCGTGACATGCCTGACAATCGCCGCATACAAAACTTCTCCAGGCAATACCAACGCGAGATCCAATCTCGAAACTGTTATCTCCACCTGGCCCAAGAGCTATCACAGTCCCAACGCCTTCATGTCCGCCAATTAATGGACGTCGTGCCGTTGCAGGTGCCGGGCCTCCACCATCTCGCATATAAACATCACCATGGCAGACACCGCTATAGTCTAGTCGCACAAGTGCTTCACCTTCTGATGGCGGGGTTGCAATGAGTTCCTTGAAAGTGTATGGCTGTCCATAAGGCTCAGTCAATACGGCAGCAATGCCTTTCTGTTCTATTGTTGTTGTTGGGGATGCCATTTGTCACTCATTCATTCTCTTAAAAATGCGATATTTATTGAATTCTTTTACTCTAGGTCTGAGAGGTTTATAATTATAAAATTCTTGCTCCTCGGGTGCTGAGTAAATCAAAGGCCGGCGAAATTTAAACTAGCGGAGTTTGTGCCGAGTTCCTGCGTCTTTCTTCTCTAGGGCAATTTACGGGGAACTGCCGGAAGTCTTGTTGGCAATGAAAAACTCCAGGGCTAGCTATGGTAAATTCTAAAAGCTGGATGGATGCTCGAAATAATAGGATTACTTGTGGTTTGCTCATTATAAATTGCAAAAACTCATCAAACTCACATCGAAGTATTTTAATTGCATGTAGTGAATCCATACTCGACAAGATCTAAACTCTATAATATATTTCACATGCTCTATAATTTATCTAATTCATCTATGTTTAATGGCAAATTAAACAATCGAATGGCATTGCGATAGCCCATGTCTCGCCATGTATCATCTGATATAGGCACAGTTTCAAACCAATTTCTCAATTCAGCAGCAGACTCATACGGATAATCTACAGAAAACAAAATATGATCAGTGGTCGTCTCGGCCATGAGCTGAACCAGCGCCGAAGTGCGCGGCATACCACTCGTGTTGCAGATGAAGTTTTGCTGAAAGTAATGACAGAATGATTTCTTCATCGGTCCACGGGATTCTAAAAGGGTCAGATATGAAAAACTCAGTCATTTCTATAAGAAGTATACAGACCAGCAGTGTATAATCGAAATGTACTATCAGTTCGTGGCAAAATCCACGATAGACCCTCACCCATATGTCCTAAGGCAATTTTTAAACCGGGAAACCGGTCGAAGACGCCAGCATACATCAACCGTAGACAATGTTCAACAGTTTCACGCCCAAACCCATATGGCGCACCGTGGAAAATGGGCATATCCTTGAGCACCTGGATATTTTGCTGCAGTGGAATGCGTGGATGTAGGAAAATGGGCTTCTCTAAGCGTTCTGCCACTTCCCACAAAGCATCGAATTGTGGATCGTCGAGATACAATCCACCGGAAGTGGAAGTAGGTGCATCTGTAAAGCCGTTGATCATGGCGCCCACGGCGCCGTACTCATTCACACATCGCTCGAGCTCGGCTGCCGCTGCAGCACCGTTTTGTGTTGGTAGTACGGCAAAGGCAAAAAAACGTCCAGGATACTTGGCTACATACTCGTTGTAGATGAATTGATTCACTTTCTGGCAGTACTCAACACAATTCTCAAGTGCCACAAAGCCCTGCGCACCGGGCTGGTTGAGAGATATGATCTGCGCAGCAATGCCATTAAGGTCCATAATCTGAATTCGGTAGCTGACATCCCCTAGACGCTGTTTCAGCCCGGATAGATACTCAGGCAGGAATTGGTTGAATGTCGATGAGATCGATGGAACCGGGATGGGAGTCGCACAGTGTTCTTCTATGGCGATAAGTTTCGCGGTTCGACGGGATGGCGAAAGATGTTCTTTTGGGCGGTGTTCGAGAGCGAGTAGCTCGTTCATGTTTGCGTACGAGTATGCCATGGCAGAGGATCAGTGTGCACTGCCTTTTTAAGAACTGAAGGCTGATCTTTCTCTTGCCTTGTATAACAAAACCACAATATGGTGGTCATTACTATTCGCATTCGGTTTATGAGAGAAGTGATGACCAAAAAAGCTAAAACAAACAAATTTGTTAAGTTTCCCCGCATCCCCGCAATACAGACCCCCGCGACCATGGAATGAACCATTGGCTGCAGCCATCGTGTCGAGGTCGGATTAAACTCTCCGGTCCTGCCGATAACTCCCCGACAGCTCCCCGACTGGATCCTGGGCAGGTCCTAGAACATTTGAGAAATTCGTGGCACAGTATTACAGCTGCATGGTTGGGAGCCAATTGCATCGATTTATTCCGCAAGGGGATTTGTTAGATTTCACTGTACTGAAATTGACTTTTCCAATGAGTCGATGCATTATACCTACCCCTGATATACCTGTCGCTCAGAAGCGGTCTGACCCAGGTAAGTGGTAGGAATATATTTCATACGCAAGGGGAAGGGGAGCAGGTAGTAGACGATTCTGTGATTGCTGAAAATAGAAAGACGCTATCGACGATCTGAGAAGTAGACTCGCACATCATAATTGTTATTTTATTAATCTCGAGAATAATTAATTAAAATAACGAAAATTCAAAAGAATAAAATTTCCGTAGTGAAAGAAATTCACTGTTATCAGCTATTACGCAGTGCTATTTTCAGTTCTCTTTTCGGTTATATGCTCTCTTTCCAGATGCACAGCTGTATGGTTGGTGAGATATTGGGAGCACTCCTTGACAAATATGACCGTGATCGTGGCAATAACACCGAAGGGAATCGTGCTCAAGAACACTCTCTGGAAGGCATAAGCGTATGCGCCCTTGAAGGCAGTAACGGTCGCTGCTTCAATCGCTGGGGTGATCCCGGGCAGCGCCTTGAGAGTAGCGGGCTTGCCCAAAACAGCTGCTTGCACGGCTGGCATCAGTTGCTTGAGGCCAGACGAAGGGAATCCATTCGCAAGGGCAGCTTTGGTCACCCGGGGCACCAGTTGGTTGCTGAGGACAGAGTTGCGAATAGTACCGAAAATAGCAATACCAACGGAACCGCCAGTATTCCGGAATGTGCCAATGATGCCCGTAGCAATTCCCAAGTCGCGTAGAGGCACGTTGACACCAGCCGTTACGTAGCAGCAGAGGGTGGCCCACGCGAAACATGCACTTCCGAAAAGTTGCAGAGCCATCCAAGCAGCCTTGCTATCTGGAATTGTCGCAGCATATGCTCCTGTGAAAATCGTTTGAATGGCCAGTGCCGCCACTAGTTGCCAGCGGACATGCTTGATTTTGTGCATAAACGCCGGAATAAGAGCACCTCCCATCATCTGACCGAAATTGTTGGGGAGCTGAATGAGCCCAACGTGGATTCCATTACTGTCGAAGACATAGGTCGTTGCCTGGGGAAGAATCGATGCCATTGAAAAAAAGATCATGCCAGCGACGAAAAGACCGACCAGTAACAGAGAGAATTCCCGCACTTTACTGAACAGATAGTAAGGAAAGAATGGGTTTTTAGCAATCGTCCAGTCGTAGACAAAGCATAGGATGAAGATGACCGCACCCAAGACAATGGGGAGAATGACGGAAACGCTTTTCCATGGATAACCAGGTGAGCCAGCCCAGCTGAGGCCGATGAGGAAAGTGGTCAGACCACCAGTGTACAGGATCATGCCAATCCAATCCAATTCCCATAACTCCTGGAGTCTAGACTTGTCGAAGTCGCGTCGTGGTCGGCTAGGGGGAAAATATGTGAAGAGCGTGCCTACCATCGTAAAAGCAGTGACGATGATAGTGATATAATAAACCCAGCGCCAGGTGGCTGTCTCAGCTAGCTGGACGGAGATGAGCGTCTGAAAGAGACCCCAAGGAACATTGATGGCAAATTCAGCCCAAGCCAATCCCGCACCCCTGTTAATATCATATCAGCGTGAATACTCTTATGATGAATAGAAACAGCCTCGACAACGTACCTATACTTGTTTGGGAGAATTTCCGGGATAGCTGCGTAGGTAACAAAGACAAAACCAGCACCGAAACCGATAATGGAAGAACCAGCAATGACCGTCGTGGTCTCTTTCGCCGTGGCGGCTACAATCTATTTTCACAGTGAATCCTGAGTGGTGCAAATTTTTGGAGAGAAAATTGAACAAAAAACTTACAGCACCTATCAGAGTTAAAACCTGACCAGCAACGATCACATACTTGCGACCAAAAATATCACTAAATGCGCCCGCGAGAGAGAAAGAGACCGCCGACGCGGTACTCCATCCGGAGGGAATCCAGCCTAAGTTGGCCGTGCTGCCTAAATCGTCGCCGATGTTGTCAAGAATAGGCGTGACAATCAAGAAACCCGTCCCGACAGGCGTAGAGATGGCAAGGCCGAGAAACTGATAGCTGTTAGCGATGATAACCCGCATATTCCAACGAACGGAAAACATACAAAGATAGCCAGGCCTTTCATAAAAGTCATGCGCTCTGGTTCGGTAGGATTGTCCTCCAAAGCGGCGCGATGGGGATCATTTTCGATGTTTGTGAGTGATTTCTCGGCGGAAGCCTCCAAAGTCGACTCAGCAGGATCAACTACGGGTGACTCCTCGATGTGCTCAGGCTCAGGTGCTGGCTTTGTGGCCGCCATATTGCTGAGTAGGTGGTGAACTACAAACGTGTGACAAAATGATGAAGAAATCAGACCCGTTTACAACTTTGGGAACTCAGAGGCTGACAGGAAAGATGCATGTTGTTGTTATTATTATAGTCGTCCTGACTATGGCATTTCCCCACGGGGAAGGGACATGGATCGCTACAGAGTAGTACAATCTCTACTCTGTATAGCGCTTGGGGTAACCAAGCGGAGCGCCCGGATCATCGGGGATGGATCGCATTGGGATTTAATCTTAGCTCGCTGACAAGTCGGAATGAAGTTCACTGTGGCTTGTTTGCTTATTATTGATAATAATACCTTTACGGAAGATACATGCTCTCCGAAGGAAAACACAGCCCTTTTTTTTTTTTTTTTTCAAAACCTCAGCTAATCAGACTTATAAACAATCAAGTTCAATCTTCTATATATAATTTCTTTCGCATCTGCAGAACAACCTGGCCTGGCAGGATTTAGGCATTAAATGACGGCCATGGAGACCAATCCTCTCCTGATTGACCGTAAATTTGTTAGAAGGAGGCGGGGAATCTTCGGCTGGTCTCCGCAAACTCCGCCCTTTCCCCGGACTCCCAACGCCTCCTCACCTCCACCGCTGCCGCAAACCAAAAGTTGATAACCCCGCATTTCGACGCTAAAGATTATTTGTCCTAGGTTTGAAAGTGCTGCCAACGTGCTTTCGTGCCTACTTGATCTCTGCATAGCCGCAAAGACTAAATGGCCTACCTACCTGGAGTGGGATGAGGGATTGCTAGGTTGGAACGGGAGTTCGGCACAGGATTGAATGTCTAGATCTTCATATGAAGGCTCCCAGTCACGACGCATATTGAATATATCGCGCTGTAGTCCAAATTCCATTTATTACGGATATTCAAAGAACGCTTTGAAGTTACAGATATCAAAGTACTTCATTGCTTGCGCTCTTGTAAAATCGGGCCAAGCGAGTTGTCAAAGATGCTCTTTGACAATATCAGAGACCTGCCTGACTGGGTGTGGCCGGTAGCTATTCTAGCTCTTATAGTTGCCCGCGCTCTGAGTTTTCGATATCAGAAGGGCTTGAACAAGTATAACGGTCCTTTTTTGGCATCTTTCACGAACTTTTGGCGTTTTTCCCAAGCTCTGTATCACTGGGATCGAGTGACATATGAGGATGTGCGCAAATATGGCAAAATAATACGGCTGGGTCCGAATACCTTGTTATTTTCGGAGCCGGATGCCATCAAAGACATTTATACAACCGGCTTCTCCAAGGTAAGGGAATTCAGCGATCCATGCTACTGAACACTGCTAAAAGAGTTCATAGTCAAATCAATATCGCGTCGCTGCTGGTGTTAGCAAAGGAGAGGTGGTAGTAAATTTATTCTCAACAACTGATAAGGAGTGGCATGGAAAGTTGCGCCGCTCTGTCAGTAATGCATTTGCGCTGAGCACCTTGATCCAGTATGAACCGCTAGTTACGAGGACTCTCACCACATTTCTACGCGTTGCCGATCGAGATTTTGCAGATAAGACAGACTCAGCTGGTATTGTCGATTTCTCAGAGTACTCAAAATACATCGCACTGGATGTCATTAGTGAACTGACATTCGGAACCCCATACGGCTTGATCGAGGCTGGTGGCGACAATATCGGGATCATCAAAGGTAGAACTGGCCTGTTACGGTATTTCCATGTTGTGAGTATCCTATTTCCTGAAAGTTCGTCATCTGAGTCTAACCAGATCTTAGTGCTATAATGTATCCTGGTTGGACGATGTCCTCTACAAGAATCCGGTTTTACTCTGGCTCGGTCGTATGGGATGGTACAATAAGGTCACATCTACCGTACCCTTTGCACAAAAGCAAATCTCTGCACGTCATGCCCCAATGAACAAGAAGAAAGACATTGCCATTGAGAAAAACGATAAAGGTGCGGTGGACCTCTTAACAAAATTCCTCAACGCCAAATCCGACAACCCCGAAATCGTCGATGATCGGGCCGTGCTTGGCCTGACACTCTCAATGGTCAATGCAGGAAGTGGCACAATTGCTACCACATTAGCAGCCACGATATACTTTCTACTCAAAAATCCAGACAAGATGGATAAATTGATGATGGAACTAGATCAAAATTTCCCTCCCCCACAGTCGCCGATCAATAAATCTTTCGAGGAATGGGTGGTCCCGTTCAATGAGGCCCAGAAACTTCCGTACCTGGATGCGTGCATCAAGGAGACGTTTCGCATCCATCCTGCCCTCGGTGGACAGCTTCTCGAGCGTGTCACTCCGCCAGAGGGTGCTACTATTACTGGAGAACGCGTGCCTGGAGGTATTATTGTTAGCAGCAACGCGTGGATGGTTCATCGTCACAAACCGACTTATGGAGAAGACGTGGAAGTTTATCGTCCTGAACGCTGGATCGACTGTGAAACTCAGCAATTGGCGGCTATGAATCGATCGTTACTGGTTTTTGGTGCCGGTCCTAATACCTGCATAGGCAAGAGCATTGGCTTGTTGGAACTATATAAGATGATTCCAACAATTCTGCGGATGTTTAAGGTTGAGCAGTTAGACCCGAAGGCATCATGGAAGATTTACAATTTGGGAGATCCGGAACCTTATGATTTCTATGTACGGTTCAAGTCAAGATATAATTGAGAAGTATAAGTGTTTCTGGTCTTAATGGTTTTGTGTTGAGGGTATATTCAGAGCTTTATGAGATATACTAAAATACACTTTCTCTTTATTTTGTCACATGTATCTAGATATCGTAGTTTGGAAATATATAGCTTATGCTCCATTGTGCCAATTATACGCTAATCCACCAACTTTATCACGACCATCAGCATATCGCATATAGATTGTCTTCAGCTCGGTGAATATGTTTAATCCGTGTACTGCGAGCTCACGGCCCATTCCTGACTGTTTCCATCCTCCGACTGGCATATCGAGAGCACGAATAGGCACCGAACAGTTGATACCTACGGCCCCAGATTCTAACTTCTTGGCGACGCGAATCGCGCGTTCGAATGAGTGCGTGTAGATTGATGCTGCATAGCAAGAATCAGTTACATATCGAGAAATCATATAGAGTTCCATAAATTTTCATACAGAATAAACCATACTCAACCGAGTTAGCTTCCATTACCGCTTCGTCTTCATCTTTGAAGGTATTGACGATGACAACCGGTCCGAAGACTTCCTCTTCGTAGATAGCAGATGTGGGAGGAACGTTCTTGAATATTGTGGGTTGTACAAAAGCGCCCTATTTAGCCCATGTTAATTGAGGACAGCAAATCTACGGTTGAAATCACCTTTTTACCATGTCTATCGCCTCCATAAACTAAAGTTCCGTCTTTCTTTCCGTGTTCAATTAGGCGTTGTATATGCTGAAGTTGCTTCTGGTCAACTTGTGGGCTAGTTATGGACGTCAGTGCAAGCATGTGACAAATATCAATGACCAGGTACACACCCCTGGAAAGTTGTTTTCGTGAATGGATCTCCTAGCTCAACCTTACGCATCAACCGGGTTAATTCTTCTAGGTATTTATCGGCAATAGACTCATGTACAAGAACTCTGCTATTGGCCTGGCAATGCTGTCCACTATTATGGTTAATTGCAAAATGCGTTCTGGAATAAGAGATCAGTTAGCGCTGAATCAATTGCAGTGTAGAACATACGCTCTAACAGCATGCTCCAGATCACCATCCTCAAATACAATTGCGGGACTCTTTCCGCCCAATTCTAGAGTAACATTCTTAAGATTAGAGTCCGCTGCCATCTTCAGAATCCTACGGCCTGTTGGAACAGACCCTGTGAACGCGATCTTCCGAATTTTCATATGCTCCGCGATGGCTCGTCCCGTGATATCGCCAAAGCCATTCACAATATTGATGACACCAGGAGGGAATCCTGCCTCTTTAATGAGCGCTGCCATTTTTAGAGAGCTAAGAGGGGCTTTTTCGGAGGGTTTGAGGACCACCGTATTGCCACAAATCACGGCGGGAGCGATTTTGTAGGCGAACATGATCAAGGGAACCTATAAAATTCAGGTTACTCCAAATTCCCAACGTGGAGATCAGAGTGGGGCACCTACGTTCCATGGAATAATCAATCCCACCACGCCATAAGGTTGGCGAACGCTAACATTGAGAAAATCCGCCGAGTTCAGACTCGATTCACCCAAGACATGGTACGCGGAACCAGCATAATAGTTGATGATAGATGCGCATCCCGGAATATCCATTTTTTTGCTCAGTTCGACAGGTCTAATATTAAAAGGGTCAGTACGGCTTCATCGAAGCATTGCTTTCCAACGAGAAAGAAGAAAGCGTACTTCCCCATAGCTAACGCATCTAGCTTGGCTAATTCCTCACCATCTCGTAGGACAAGCTGTGACAATTTGGCCAGTGGTATAGCACGCTCGAATGCATTCTTCTCGCTCCATGTTGGGAAGGCGTTTTGAGCTGCTTGCACAGCCAGGTCAACATCTTCAACGAGCGCTTCGTGGATGTCGCAAATGGCCTCCTCCGTTACCGGATTATAGATTTTGAACGTCTTTTCCGCTTGACCTGGAACGAACTTCATGCAATTAGTTTTTATTCCTTTGCATATGTCTAGCAGCGCAAGTTGGGTAGTTAGTTACTACCTCATTGTTAATAAAGAGCCGCGTTTCCAATCTGCTTGTATCCATCCTCGAAAATTTGCTAGAATCCTAAATATTGAGCTATCATGTACCTCAATATCTGCAAGGCTATTGAGCTCGATGCGTATTTAACTGTGCTAAATTTCAATCTCTATCGCATATACCTTCTCAGCAGATATTTATTCTTGGGTTGCATCACCACCAATGCGAGGTCAAGCTATAAGGCTAGCTAGCTTCAATGCGCTCCACCATAAATGGCTAAAACGATATTCCGAAGCCGAAGATTCCACCACATGGTTTTGTCAGTTGAGTCATGCGGAATAAATCGTCGTCGGGCTTTGGCTTGGTATCCGACTTTACCGCGGAAAATTACCCTTGCTGGTGCCTGGCATCATGCCTTGCCAGCCACGTGGGAGTTCAAACATTAGATGATTAGTCTTTGCATCTGCAAGATTCAGTCATTGATAATGAATGAGTTTAAATATTTAATCTTTTCAAGTATATGTGATTTAAAGTGTTGACTATTATTGCACCTCACGGAGTGTTACACGGTAAATATCCTTTTCCCCATATCTACAGTGGCGAAAATACAATCCTATATGAAATCACCTAGCGTACAAGAGCATATTTAGGGACCAGAAAAATAATTTTTAGCGCTCTGGTTGGCCTATCGCGTTGAGGCTATCCTGTCCGAAAGCAAACATGTGATCATTCAAGAAGTTCCAATCACCGTCCACCAAAAACTCTCCGAGTTCTATGCCTAATGGTGACTGCTTCTGCATGGCGATATTTTGGTCCGAGTGTATGGAATTTCCGTTTGGTAGAGCGTTGGTATTGTCATCACCATTTCGAGAATGGTATTGTGTTCCATTAGGAAGCCCTTGGAGCGGGAACTCGAAGCCTATGCTATTACCTCTACTCGACACTATATAGAAATCATGAGATAATATTCGCTAGAAAAGATTTTCATACTTACGGATAGATTGTAAGACTTGAACCAACTGTACGAGGTATTCCCGACATCGCACGATCATACGATGATCACTGTCTAGGTCACGAAGAGTTTGAATAGCAACATGAAGATAGTTTCCAGCATCTTGACTATAATTCATGATCGTTATAGATGGGTCCTTGTTCTCTTGGATCGATATTAAAACTCCAGCAACAATTACCAAAGCTGCATTGAATGCTGTATAGTGTTAACGTGAATCCTCGTTCAGCCATCCGGACTTACTGTAATAAAGAGAAAACCACCAGGCTCCTAACAAGCCTCTTGCAGGGCCTTGAGAATGAACGAGAGCAGAAACTATACTGATCACTTCTTTCGCCGAACGCGTACATATTTGGATACTACTGGATCCAACTTGTTGGATTATCGACACGTCATCCGTGCTGGGCTCGTCATTATCTTCCCTCGTGAGTAAGCTAGCGAGCACGGGGCGATGAAGCAGAATCCGCAAATTATTATATCGTAGAGTAATGACAATACGAAGGCGAAGTTCGTACACCGGCCACCATGTTGGTGGGATTGTGTCATCGTTTTTATCATTTGGGGTAGCGAACGTCGTGGCTTCCGCCTGCGTAATCGCCCCAGGAAGGTCATTAGCAGTGATTAGAGAGGGACTACACGCTGTACGCTGCCACTGGGCGATATCATTCTCCAACTTAAAGACGCGTGCAACAATCTCGACGGCGGTTGTCGATACTCCACAGCCCAAATTCTGTTCATACAAGGTGTCGATGATTGAAGACATCACACGATACAGCGTTATGGTACTGTTGAAGAAAGACACACTCATTTCGTCGAGTCTATCAACCCCGCATCCAGAGACAATCGAACTATACGGTACTGGTAGGTCGAGCTTTACTTGACTTTCTGGAATTGTCGGGGGTCTGCCAAACGTCATGCTCAGAGTTCGATCTAAGACGATGCAGGCAAACCATGTTCTCTTCCGGATCTCCTGTTCCAGTGGAGAGTACCCCTTTGATGCCTCGCTAGAGTGTAGACCAAGTTGCAGGGATACCTTGATAGCGAGGCCATGTGTAACCCAGGTTTGGACCGACTTCTGCGTACCTTGCAGATACTGACCCATGAGTAAGAGGTAGTGAACTTTGCAATATCAGTCTCCTTTCTGTATATATTTCATCCAACTATAGGCGCCAGCTTACCAGCATCCAAACTCATTCCCTTTCCCAGAGCAATTTGTTCGCTGCATAGACCAGAGCCTCGACGATAGTAAATGTCTGACTCGGCAGTCCGTTTTACCGCACCAGACCCTTGGCCGTCAGGACTGAGACTTACACTCGTAGCCATTGCAAAGACTATGTTCAGCAGCCCTAGCCACATTCGCCGAACGCCTCTACAACTGTCTCGCTTCATTTGATTATACTTCTCGACAAAGGTTTGTTCATGAATATACGGAAATAGCTGGCCCGTGTTGGAGAAATATCGACGGATCAGCTCCCGTGCTAGATGTTCTGGTGGTAGTGCATATATATTAACCTTTTGGTTATTAAGCACACCCGCGTTTGAGCTATATGGATCTGAGAATGAATAGCGAAGAGAAGACGGTGACGGTGCCAAGGATATGTTAGGAGGCACTGACTCAAACATCATAGACTGTTCAGCAACCGGGGACGGCACCCATGGTTTTCCTGTTTGGCCTATCCGAGCCACAGCACGGGATATATCTCTAAGTAAGGCGATATTGGAAGACGGGCCAAAGAAAGCACAATCCTCTTCTGGGGCAAACGTCACAGCGCCCATTCCATCAATGGAGTCCTCTGGACCGGTAGAGTTTTCTATGTCTTCAGTTACGGACGCCGTTTCAATGGTAGCATCTCCTTTACCGGACTGATAGCTGTTTTCTTGGGTTGAAGGCCCTTGCAGGTCAGAACTTTCTGGCCCAGAGGATGCGGGTGGAGTTAATGTTCCAAGAGAGAATAGTCGATCCTCGACGGTTTTGAGACGATCTTCAATCGAGGAGAGGTATCTGAGAAGTATCAAAATACGCGTGATTGCTAGCCGTGACATAGTACTGACTCTTTTCCAATTATCACATTTGGATACGCAGGTGACTGCTGGTAGCGACAGTCAAAGCCCAGGTCTTCACACATGGAACATCTTGGTCGAACTCCATCGCACTTAAAATACATTCAGCATCTCCCGAATAAGCCGGCACCATCTAAAACAAAAACATACCCTTGATTTGCGTGCTCGACACGAGCAACATGCTATTGCGGCCCGACGCCGTTTCGTTGGCGGGCCTTGCTCCGAAACTTGTTGGTGATTCTTTCGTCGCTGTTGATGCTCGCTCGACGATGGAGGCGGCGCCCCAGTCGAATATGTATAGCTGTCAGCCGCGGAATTACCCGTCGAAGGTACGTTATCGTTGTTTATTGAATACATCGTCCTGTTTGTGATTCATGTTGTCCGCGCAGAGGAGGAAATGGATGTGTTCCCCGCGTGTCGTCTCCGATGTCACATGACCTGCGGCACTTCTTTGCTTGCTGTAAGAGGGAGACAAGGTCACAAGGTCCTGAGTACTGCACGAACTACCAGGGTGCCGTACATTCCTCTTGGGTCGATTCACGAATCAATCGGGGCACTGTAAGCCTCATGTGGTCCAGGCGGTTGGATAACGGATGCCGGCATACCCTGATCTTACTGTGCTGTACTTGAAGCGAAGACATAGTAAGCTAGATTGCGGGGGTGATTAGCGGGGAAAGGTAAGCTAGAATTACCAGTTACTGTATGATAGGGGTTGGGGTAGGGATGAAGATGAGGATTAGCTTCAGGATTAAGTTTATCTCCGACGATTCCCCGGTTGACGCTGCCCCGCATGGTACGGTGGGGTAAACTTGCCTAGAGCAGAAGCGAGGGGTAAAAGGGGCAGGGACACTAAACTGCCAAAGGTGGTGGGCTCGGCTTCCCTGTTAGATACAGCCCGGAGCATGAAGGCCACGGAAAATAAAGCTGTGATTTCATTCCAAAGTCGAAGACACTTCACTTACATTTCATACACAGCGGTTTATCTCTCGTTCGCATTCTAGATATCCTCCAAAAATGAGAGTCGCGTGGAAAAGATTGATCCGTTTCGAGGCCACAGACGGCCGAGTCCTCCATGGCGAGCCCATTCTCCCTTCGGAAAATTATGATTTGGGGCAAGTGACAGAGAAGGACAAATTAACAGCCAAAGTCATCAAAGGGGAAGACCTATTCAGCGAGACAGGTGATACCCAAGTCTCGGACGAATTGGTCACTGTGAAGAAGCTGCTGGGACCCCTTGCCGCCAAAGATGTGCCAATCCTGCGATGTGTTGGCTTGAACTATGGAAAACACAGTTAGTTTCCACTCTACCGGTGGGCATAGAGATGAACATCGAGTTAACCATGCGGCAAATAGTCAAGGAAGCTGGGCGAACACCTCCTCCTTTTCCCTTCATTTTCTTCAAACCTAATACTACAGTTATCGACCATGGTGCAACAGTGGTTATCCCAAAGATCGCGCAAGATGGGCAAGCTGACTACGAAGGAGAACTGGTGTGTATACATCCTGATTAGATTTCTTCTCTGTCTAATGTCCGCTCTTTTACTTACCATGATCAGTGCCTTGTAATTGGAAAAGACGCAAAAGACGTCTCACCCGAGGAGGCGCTTGACTATGTGGCTGCTTACACTTGTGGCAACGACATCTCATCTAGAAAACTGCAGCGTGATCCAAGTCTGGCAGGACGGGTGCCGCAATGGGGATTCTCCAAGGGATTCGATACCTACGCACCACTCGGCCCATGTCTAGTTGCCAGTGATTTGATCGGAGATCCGAGTCAACTACGTTTGAAAACAATTATCGACGGGCAAGAACGACAGAATGAGATGGTCGCGGATATGGTCTTTAATTCAGCTTACATCGTGTCGTATCTCTCTCAAGGTACGACATTACAGAAGGGCAGTGTGATTATGACAGGGACGCCTGGAGGTAAGGCGAAGAAGATCGCTTTAATATTAGCGCTAACTATGTCCTCACAGGTGTTGGTGCGGGCCTCACCCCACCGCAGTATCTCGTGCCGGGCACACTAATGGAGGTAAATATATCGAAGATTGGTACGCTGAGGAACCCAGTAGCATTTGCATGAAATTTTCTTATATGAGAACGTGCGTTGGATTATTTTCCATATTAGTAGACTCGAGAATTTATATCATATCTCCCTCTTGAATCGCTTCGACTGAATGTACTATTTCCACGTCACATGATAATCATTGTAAATATGACGAATACTGGAATTCATCTTCGAAGTATCGCTACAGTCAATCTCAGAAATTCTTGTTGAACTTTCCGGTTTGACATATCCAGCTCCTCTCTCCACAAATTTCCCTGTGACCCCAGCAGTTGATAGGCAGGTGGCTGTTACATTTGCGCCGGCTTCGGGGAAAGAGCGGAGAAGTGCTCCCCGCCACTTGTTCCTCCACCTTTTGGCCTGTACGGCTCTGTTCGACTCTAAGAAGCCCCGCGGCTCTAGGCCCCACTTCATAGTGTATTTTGGGGGCGATAAGATCAGATAAATCAATATCTTTTTCTTTTCGGTGAGGCTAATGGCAGGTGAACATCACGGCCTGAATTGATATCAGCATGACTGTATCCAAAGATGGTCACAATGGTGTGAAAACTAATGGGGAGCATGCCTTGAATGGCAAGACAAGTTCATTCAAGATCAAGGTAAATATTAAATTGTCCAAGTTTAGATGTTTTGACGACTGCTGATAGACGTAGCAACCATCGTACCCGTCACGGTGTTTACAATTTTTATCCGCGGAGAAGATTGATCAGCAAACAATTAATGGCCATGAAAATGCATCCAAGATACCTATCTCTTTGAACATTCTCGTTGCGGGCGCTGGCTTGGGTGGGCTAGCAACCGCCATCGCTCTTGCGCGACGTGGTCACAAAATCACGATCTTTGAGCAGGCCCCCGAGCTTGGAGAGGTAGGTGCAGGCATTCAAATCCCATCTAACTCAACGCGTCTTCTGCTCCGTTGGGGTCTGGGGCCCCATCTGAAGTCAATCATCAATGAGCCAGAGAACATAGCTATGCGGCGATGGGAAAACGGCGAAATTATCGGCTTGACACAATTGATCCCCGACTTCGAGAAATCTTTTGGCGCTCCATACTACGTCATCCATCGAGCACACCTTCATGATGCGCTCCATAAGCTGGCGGTAGAATTAGGTGTCAAGGTTGAACTAGGTGCGACTGTGGTGGACTACGATTTGGATGGCCCATCTCTGACACTGGAAAATGGGTCGGTTCATCATGGAGATTTGGTCATTGGAGCAGACGGTAGAGTTCATTTCCTCCCAAGATACAACTGCGGCAAGACCTAATTGTACGCAAAGGACTGAAATCAAGAGCGCGGACAAAGATTTTGGGAGGAATCGACGATCCTCCTAAGATCGCTGGTTTTGCCGCATATCGAGCGACAGTTAACGTAGAGAAGATGAAAAGCGATCCGGATACGGCTTGGCTATTGGAAAAGCCGGGACTTAACCTGTGGTTTGTTTATCACTCTATATCTTTTCTGGCTAGACACTGAAAAATTGTTTTAGGATTGGTATGACCTCTATAGGAAAAATATTCAATAGTCTAACAGTTTGTTTTAGGTGACATGAGACACGTCATGACATATACTATCGCATCTGGAACAGCTTTTAACATGGTGCTCTCTCACCCGGAGGACTCGGATCCTTCGACATGGAAGCAAGAAACTGCTATGGATGATATGAGACATCATTTTTCAGGGTGGGACTTTCGGTAAGAAAGTATCTGGGAGACATGTAGTTTTCTACTAATGCACATTTTGGCCAGTCTGGTGAAAATCATAAATATGATCGACAAAACCCTAAAGTGGCCATTGTTAAGCGGAACACCACTGCGAACATGGGTTGCCCCATCTGGAAAGTGCCTCATTCTTGGAGACGCAGCGCACGCGATGGTCCCCTATATGTCTCAAGGTATTCTCCTTCCATCAAGAACTCAATATCACAAGTTATTCATGATGCCTTTTAGGTGCCGCAATGGCGGTCGAGGACGGTGCTGCACTCAGTGAGATCCTCAGCCATGTGTACTCACACAAGGAGCTTGTGCCTGCGATCAAGCTTTTCGAGAAGATTCGAATGGAAAGATCATACCAAATGCAAGAAGCCAGCCTCTTAAACGGTAAGCTGTGGCATTTTCCAGACGGACCGCTACAGCGAGCACGAGACGAGGCGATGCGGCCAGAGGTCACGGGCAAGCACTTCATTGAGAGCCCAAACCAGTGGAGTGATCCGATGACCCAATTCTGGGCGTATGGATACGACGCCGAAGAGGTTGCAAGAGAGGCATGGCTCAATTACGAGAAGATCAGGAATTCATGCAACAATAATTACAGTTCTTGCCTATAGTAAATAGCTAAGTATACACCAAAGCGAGAGCGAATTCAATTATAAGCAGAATACTCCTATATTGTACAATCGGTCAGCTTCTACTTTATATCTCTCTATGTTAGTCTAGAATAGTCTTTGAACAATGCTGTTGCGTATCTTATTACGTCTTTTACCAGTTGCAATGAAATTAAAATAACATGGAAAGAAAGTTAGAAAAATTTAAAATGTAGCTCCAGTACAACAATTGAGATGATAACGCAAACCTTACTATTAAGCCCGCTTGAGCTACAACAAATTCTTCAAAGAAAATACAACGCCCAGCAATTATTCCGTAACTATATTCAGTCATTTAATTAAAATATAGAATTAGTACTGAAGCAAAATGATTTTTGTATTAACCCTGGCATTTTTTGGAATGCTTGCATGCAACTTTGCGAGCAATATCTATGCACGTTGCTGCTTCCAATAGAGTGCATCAGGATCCAGCCGGTCTCATCTGCTTTCGATACTCCGCAGTTACCGCCATAATTCTGTCTTTGCTGGCCCAACTCAGTTGTCCAAAATGGAGATCTCAATTATTTCCAAGCTCTGAAAGCTCCCGCCACCAGCACTATTTCTACGCCTTGTGTCTACTCAAAAGAATGTCCAGTAATATTACCAGCAACTGCTCATTTTCCTCGATCAGCGAATTTCTGGTACAAGAGGAAGCTGGAAAACTAAATGCGATCAAAAATATTGCACAATGTCCAAATGTATGCTCGCTAGAATGGGGTCATGGAAACCCGGATTTTCCAGGCATCAGGGTACGCCGTGAAGGCTTTCATTATAGATTTTGGGATTAACAGACAACTCTCTAGGCGAATTCTTCATATATTATCCAAACAATGCTCTTCTTTCTTTTCCACCCGGTATTGATTACTGTCTACATATTTGTCGTTAATCTGAATCTCGTAGGGAACATATGAAAAAATGTCTCGGCGTTTTCCTTGACATCAGCGCCCAATTTACAATCCCTATCTTCGTTGCTGCACTCTTCAGAATCAAGCAATCAGGCCCGTTCTATAAATAACTTTCCTACAATACTTAATGACAATACAATTTCTCAGCCTACTAACAACTACCGTCACTAATGCCGGAATATGTATTTGGGATATGACGAAAGAAGGGGAACTGACAGAATTCTGATGCTCTCCAAAAAAGCCAAGATTTCAATATCGCGAATAATAGCTGTGTCGCTGAACAGTTTTGATAGGCTTCTACTCTACATGGGTTTGGTCCACCACCTGCACACTTCAAAGGCGCCATACTCAAATCTTCGGCAATTGGCGACTTCGTGTACGAATTGTGTGTTTTTAGCGGACGACAGGACTAGTTTTCATAACCTTGGGATTATATTTAGCTTCAAGATAACCATCGGGGCTTTTGGGCACGTGGTCGCGCTTTTCCATTGGATTTCACTCTTATTTTGAATTCTATACTGGGCCATTGGTAAGCTTACCTTAGATTTTCTTCTTTAAATGAGGATGTAATCTTCATACATCTTTGTACGGTCGGATAAAGGTAGTGTTCAAGATCCTGTTCGGAACGAAACAAGAATTCAGATGAATTCGGGTCCGAATTTTATCAGAATACAACGATGGAAAAGTCAATCCAGACTGCCACAGTATCCAGCTAAGCCAAAGAAGCTGAAAATACCATTTTTTAGATGCAACTAGAAAATTTCCAGACGTTAAGAGTTCCGGAATGGTAATCATACCACAACTATCGCTTCCAATGATATTATTATAATCGGACAAACAGAAAATATCAAAGAAGATGGATTAGTTTCATTAAAGGATGTTTCTTTTTACTTAAAAGGCACGGCATTTCTAGGTTCACTTCCAGTAAATCTAGATTTTTTCTTTAATTATAATACAATCTTCTGGCATATCTACTATCTTTGCTAAGAGTCAGACAAACAGATTTTTTAAGCCAGTCTTGACCGTAAATATTGTCACTTGGTGGTTCTTCTGGATCACCTACTCTGTTAAGGTAAAATGAACGATTCATTTACAAAGACTTCTATCGGGCTCCATGTTCTGTTATACAACGCTCCAATGCGCCAGCCCTTCACCGACTTCTCGTTTAGTTGACTCGAACAGAGCAACTTGCCAGGAGCCGCGCTATCGTTGGTACGCAAGGATTTCAGGATTGTGTCATGATAGATTCATAAAGTGTCATTAAATAGATTATGTATTCTAACAACGCCAAGGCAAATTAATCTTCTCCGTTTCCATTAACAATTTGATAATAAGTTATAAATATCCCACTCTTGCTCTCGCACGCCATAACGGCATCCAATGACAACATTCATTCTGTAATTAAAATTTGTTCAATTCGTGCAGACATGGGGTACAATAAATTAATTTTAATTATAGAAGATCTTTATAAGATTTTTTTTTTCTTGTACTGACACATCTATTACATTAATACTTTGTAAAGATTTGTATGTATATATCTCATACATAGTAGTAGTGAGCGAGAAGAAAGTTGTCCTCCCAGTATTTCTACTATTTCTCAACCAGGGTCCGAACACGCTTGCTCAAGCTGTTGCTACCCTCCTAGTGAGAGGCTCGTTTATTAGAGACGAATTTGAAATATGAAGACCCTTTCAAATGATACGCTCGCTAGGCTAGCAGGCCAGTATTTTGCACCAGAGGGCCTTTACCAGTACACCAAAGCTCGGCCATTCCTAGGCAAAGTCACTAGTAACATCTCATCTTTGACGGCGGGGGAATGGACAGAAGTTATTATCACGTATGAAGTAGGAGGCAGTGGCCTGGCTGATGGCGCGTGGATTAAAGGAACTTTTAAGTTTTATTCTGTAAATAAAACTCCCCTGTCTCACTCTAAAGTCGTGGCTGTCTTTTAACTGATCAAATGACAGGATTGGGCATTATTCCAAACCACAGATCCGAAACAAAATAACTATGTCTCCACCGAATATATCCCAAATCAACTGCACCCTGGCCAGACCTCCGCCACCGTTCAATCGCTCTCTGTACGCTTTGACCAGAAAGGCCATGAGCGTCCATTTCAAAAGGCCATTATTATCGACGTTGTTGATGGTTATATCAACCCTGGCGACAAAATTATTGTTCGTCTCGGGGATAGACGATTCGGATCACGTGGAACTCGAGCTCAAACTTTTGTAGAAGACAATTTCGTTATGAGATGGTACATTGACCCGGTCGGAACATCTAGATTCGCTGCTATAAAACCCGATATTAAAATCAATATTCATAGTGGAGCAACAGCAAATCTAAAATGCCATACTCCAAGAGTGGTCAGGCCCGGAGCAGAATTCCCCGTTGTCATTCACGCAGAGGATGTTTGGGGTAACGTAACTACCGGCCACAACGGATTACGAATTCTTCTCAAGATATCTCGGGAGGGACTAGTAGAACCTATAATCAATCAGATAAAATTTGTGGAATCCAATGGTTGGACTTATGCTCATTTTAATCCGCTTACTATTCCGAATTTGGGCGACTACACGGTGACAGCAAGTTTAATCTCGGGTTCCAACGATATCCTACACAGCACGGTCACCTATCTCTCAATTTCGACCATATGCCCTTTCTCTCGTCCAATGTTTGCAGACCTACATGTACACTCAGACGATACTGTTGGAACTAATAGCTCGACATATAATTTTGCATATGCTCGCCTTATCGCGGGTCTGGATATTGTAGGATACACTGCAAACGACTTCAACATTACAGCAGCTAAGTGGGAGGCAACTCTTGCAACGATTAAATCAATCAATGCGGAACAAAAAGGCAAGTTCTTGCTCTTTCCTGGGACAGAATGGTGTGGAAATAGTGCCGCGGGTGGTGATCATAACGTTGTCTTTCTTGGCGACCCAGAGACTAACCCTCCCGAGTTTCCCTTTGATAAGAATGGAAATGTTGCTAGAAGCTTCGAGTGGAATGAAGATGGGCCGGGTGAGCTTGTCCCAGGCGCTTGGCCGCTGGATGAAGTTTATGCTACCTACGCTCATTCACCAGAGACAAACTTGATGATTCCCCACGTAGGTGGGCGGAGATGTAACCTCTCTTGGCACCATCCAAATCTTGAGAGGCTCCTTGAGATTGGTAGCGCGTGGGGTTTGTTTGAGTGGCTATTAAGAGACGCAATACAGCGAGGCTGGAGGCTTGGTGTCTGTGCTAATAGTGATGAGCACAGAGGCCGTTGTGGTGGTGGGGTACCAGGAACAGCTGTGTTTGGTACGAAGGGTGGTCTAACTGGAGTGCTGGCCGAGAATTTGGATAGAAGCACAGTGGCTTCAGCTCTGAGAGCTCGACGAACATTCGCAACAACGGGGGAAAGACTAGTGGGAATATTAATGTCCGATAATGGAGACATACAAGGTGATGATGTTATTGTGAAGGCAGAATCAGAAATTAAGGTGAAATATGCACTATTTGGGAATTCTGGTTTCTCTTCAGTTGAGGCTTGGGATGTCACAGGTTGTATTTTCAAGCGCGATCTGTGGCGGGAAGCGGAAATCAATACTTCAAATTGGAACACAATACTGATAACCTGGGGAGGAGCAAGGCTCTACGACAGATATAGAGAAGCTGTATGGGATGGTAAAATTAGTGTTTTAGGGGCAAATATCAAGAGTGCTGAGCCACTGGGCGGAGTTCTTAATGTCCCAGAAGAGACTGTACGACAGACCGATGGCACTTCAGTAATCTTCAGTACACATACAAGTGGAGATTTTGATGGTGTCAAGTTATCATTCACTTCATCTGCCAGTCTTCCAGAAAAAATCATTATTGCCGGTACTCTCGGTGGATATGTCAAAGTAGGAGATGTCTTAAAAGGCAACCCTCATAAAGCACAACCCGTGTTTAGCCTTGAGGCGTCATGGAAAGAAGCTTTGGTTGCTGGTGGGAAGACAGCCTCCATTTCAGGTGGGACAGATCTCTTTATGCGTATTGAGGTTATTCCAAATGTATCTCTGCCAAAGAAAGTTGAAGGAAGCATCAGTCTTGACTCAATGAGCCAAGGAGAATCCAGGGCTGTATATGTCGTTGGGAGGGAGTGGGATGGAGGCAAGGTCATTACAAGCCCCCTTTTTTTTGATTATAAATGATTTTTATATACGATTGTAGAAACAATTCCGCTTCCCAAATCTGACGTACAACCTTTGGTCTTAACATAGGTCATATAATTGATATGTATCTTGGTAAGCTATTGAATCTGACTCTAAACTGGAGGTGAGCTCTCAGGATATTTGCCCACACAGGGACTTGAACTTTAACCACTCAGCGAAGAGAAGAAAGCAGAAACTTTTTTCCAGTTCCTCATTTTCAAATTCTGTGTTTCTTACAATGACTGGAAGTTGAATAAATAAGTTGTCGGGACTAAAGTGAAATTGGATTTCTTATTGACTCATTCGAAAACTATCTCACTCATCGTTGATATGCAAAGAGATTTACATTGGACCTGGCAAATATCGTCTGTTCCGTGATTAAATTTTATTCTATGCGCTGAATGTATAAAGGGATTTCTGTCTCTCTCGATCACTTTATCTACTGGCCGACATTCAATTTAAAGCTTGATACCATTTGTTGGAGAAAGATATTAGATGCCGTTGTCACGGACCAAAGCCGCTTCATATATAAGCTATCAATATATGAGATACTGTCATAGATCTACAAAAATGATTCACCTATATGGGGGTAATAAGACAGGTACAGGCGCTCGAAATCCTACTAGCCAGCCCTTCGCAATTATCTAAGTAGGAGGGTGTCGTTTGTGAGGCAGCCGCGGAAGTGACTGTATAAGTAGGGCAGAATGTTGAAAAGGCAGCCGATGACCTAATAGCAGCTCTGAGGCAGTTATCATGTGCACAAGTCGGGGCAATGATTGCAGTTGTTGTAGCAATCGCCGAGCCAGTGGTTTTTGAAGTGCTCGTAATCTTGCTTTTGCTCGTAGCAGTTTGGCTGACACTTTTGCTCACGCTTGAAGTAGGAAGAGGAGCGAAGCATTGTGCCCAATTGCCACCATCTCTAGCGAAGCTCAGCTGTCTAACGAATTGACTCAGTGACACCATGCCAAGTGAATCAGCATGGAAATTAGTCAAAGGCAGTACTCTGTCATTGATAATGACTCGGACCATTTCCTCGCTTTCACCTGCGCAGGATAGCTTTTCAAAATATGCCCTCGCTGCAAATGGTACAGTCCAGGAAGCTGAGTAGCCGTTCAGTTCCTCGACCGTCTGGAGCGTGGTATTAGAGAGTATTATCGTGTCGTTATAAAAGCCCATGGCGCTAAAAATGCCCGTCAAATCATTATCATGGCTGAAATCTGCATATAGTGGAAAGTGCAAAGGGAAAGTCGCTGGGTTGGAATCCAAAGTGGAGTTTGTAGAGGTTTCATCCTGGACGGGAGTGTTTGTTAGGCGGGCAATCAATTCATTGGTGAAGCCAACACCGTTGGTAGGTCCAAGAGGGTTACCGTTTCCATAGCCGTAATATTTTCCTAGAGATTGAAAGTAATCGTAGCTAGCCCATTCAGAAACCGTGAAAGCATCACAGAAGGGCGAGATGTTTCCAGCGGCTGTGGCAACAGTGTTGAATGGACAGAGATCCATCAAGTACTCTGTCTGCGTGTTGGTGAGATTTGCACCTGGTAATTCAGCATTGAGACGCTCGGTAATGTTGGGAGCGAAGATGGCAAGCCATTTTGCATCTGCCGAGTCGCCAATGCCGTCCCAGGGAAGTTCGTTTTCAAAGTTGTAGCAGAGGCCATGGTTAAGAGTGTTGTTGCTTCCATCGTCCTCACTAATCACGACAATGGGATATGGATAGGTTTTGTCTTCTACAATGCCTGATCTGGCTTGATGAAATCCTTGAGTGAAGTTGTCTGCCGAAGTCACGACGTAATTCTCACTAGTCGTGCGAAAGAATGGAACATAATTGCGAGCAAGAGACTCGTATCGGTTAAAAAATTTAATCCCAGAATTGATCATTTCTTGTTGGCCAAACGGAGTGAGTACATTTGATCCCAAATCATAAGTATAGTTCGCCAAGAAAGCAAAGTCACCATTAGGATTAGCGACTTTGGCCTTCATGCTCGCGATCAGACTAGCATAACTAGTACTTTTGCTTGTTGTTGGACTTCTAGCGCCATGACGAGAGAGAATTTGAGCAAATGTGACTGTGCAATGCCCAGGTGTCTGATCTGAAATTTGAGTCAAGGAGTCTGAAACAGCTGCCGGGATATTAAAATAGGGGCTATATTCTCCCCAGTAACGAGAGATACTAGGATCGGCGAGATAACCGTTATTAATAATGTCTTGTCTTACAACTAAGCCACTGGTACTGTTTGCAATGCCATGTTAGCCATGTGGAAACTAGGCCTTGTTTCAAGACTGTTGGATCTTTGGCTTTTCAATTTTCAGGTCTTCTTTGAATTGCGTACCTTTGGAAATAGACTGCCAACAGCAACGGCATAGAAATGTAGGAAAACATTCCTGTAGTTGGTTCTTAAGTATTTATGTATAGTGCAATTCACGAGAAGAGATTTACTTAAGTATAGGTGGGCAGCAGCAGAATTTATACTTCATCCATTTAAATTTATCCGACATCCGCGGGATCGGATAGACCGATAAAATCACGTTAGATTCCACAGTTCATGAGTGGTCTAAATATTTTCTGATCGACCTTGCAGTTCGTTTGCTCCGCATTCTGAGCTTTGGCCCGCAAAGCAACCTGCCTAAGTAATCTGGAGATCGTCAGAACAGTACACAGGAGTGGCACGTGGGATTAGGGCACGTGCTTAATTGGCGGAGTGAAAAGAACAAAGAAAAGAAGCAAAAAAAACTCACCCGCCTGTCATTTTACTAGTGCAAAGGCAGCAGTCGATTTGATTACATATCTGCACGATTTTTGGCGAGAAGGCAGAGAGATGGAACGTGAGCACGGAGGTAAGTGTAAGTAAAATTGATATACATAACTCGCCGTGAGACTCTGTTGTGGACTGATATTTAGTTTAGGCTGAACAATCCACTGAGACCTTCCTGTGCTAGAATATTAATTATACTAGTTCTAGTTTGAATTTTTATACAGGAGAGATTGTATTCATTGATTCCAGTAAGTTAACTGGTATGAAACCCATGTACTGGCGATTAACACTCAAGAAAGCGTCTTTTAAATCAAATCTTACAATTGATAAAGACAGAGTTTCTCGAGAACTCAAATCTTCAGGACTAAAGTATAGGCTGCTTGATAATAAAAAATTTAATTGGAAAATAGATGTAAAACGTAGTCTGAATGGTTCGGATGGTTTGGATTGTGGTATGATACATTCCTCTTCCCTACTCAATCATAATCCCTCACATTAGCCGGCTCAGGGAACTCCTGAACCTTAAATTTTAAACCTTTCCATCATAGTGGCAAACACTTTATTATTTAAGCTTTAGGTTACGGAAACTGGGTTAGTTAGCTGGTTCTATGTCAGTAAGAGATATACTTCGCATAACTCGGTCGGATCTTGATTAGTCTGGTAATGTTAATCATCGTCGCCGCTCTACTTAGGCGCTATTGGGGATCTTACTGAGCGGTTTGTTGTCCGCGCCGGCCAAAGCTTTCTGTGGGTAATCAATATTCTTCAAATTATTAGGTGGACGGGCTGAGGCTTCCGAGGCAGCCTTGAAGGAGATAAGCCATGGATCTGCCCAAGTAGTTGGACAATATATACTAAAAAGTTCTCCAGCGCCTTGGTGGCAAGAACATAAAAAACACCATAAAAATATTCTAGGCCATTATTGCGGCATTTCATTCTTTGAAATAATACTTTTGATTGATTTAAGGTTAAAGGAGCAAGACTTATTAGTAATATGCCTATAGTAAACTTCAACATTATAGCTTATCTTCATGAAAAAGTATATAGATAACTCAAACCGTTAACCCTAACCCTGGCCTTTCACCGAACACGGTCCCATAGCGACTCATCGGCTCCGAAGATCAGATATGCATATCTGGAAAAAATCGCTACTGATAAGGTAAGAGCTGAAAGTACCAGGAAGGCACACATCATATTACCCGCGGACAGTTGCCAAGCCTTTGTTGACCCGCTCTTTTTGACATTGGTTGGTGAAGCTGATGCAGTAGGGGTACTTGTGATCGCGTTCTTGACACTAGTCATTGACAAAGATGTGGCAGAGGTATTTGTGGCAGCATTATCAATAGCCTTCATTGTCAATGGAGGCGGTGGATTAGTGAATGAAGCTGGATATGGTGCAGTTTCTGTGAGGATTGGTGACTGGTCGGCACTTTGACAAGCTGATCCCCACGTGGAGTTTAGTGTTTCTTGAACACAACCAAGCCAAACTGGAAACATCGATTGCTCGACTTCGCAGTAGTTCCAACACTGGAACCCTTTTACGGAAGTTGTACAACATTTTTCGATTGCATTGCGCAACTTATTATCCCCAGGTTGAGTGTCCATCCGAAGAGAGCAAACAGAAAATGTTTCATAGCTATAAGGGTTATCACAAGTTTGTGAAGTTGATGACGCTAACCTCCTACATCTTTGGGGGACCCAAATTTGGCCTTTCACATTGATTGGCAGTCATAGTTTTAGAATGTATGATAAGAGAAATATCTCAAATTACGTAGAGGAACCACTGCGTCTCAGTTTTTTGATGATCTTGCCAGTTGTGATTTTCCTACCTCCAATGTTCTTTAGCAGCACAATTATTTATATGTATTCCATGGCGCACGTGCTCTACAAAAATAGCGATTTTACCGGATAATAGATTGCGATTGAATCTTACGAGGCACAATATGGTTATCTTGTAATTAGGCTGGATTTTTTGTCCGCGATTGGGTTGAGAGCTACGCGGTACGTAATGCTAAGACAGTGCAATATATATCCTTGCAAACGACTCAAAAGATTGAGGATTCGACAACTCATGGAATTCAGAGTTGGACATTGGTACAATAATTAAGAACCCATTGTAAGGTTAAAATTAGACGAACATTTTTTCTAGCTTTACGCACATATAGCGGATGCCCGATTGTATAGAAGGGCCAAATCTGGTGGTCAGCCAAACCGAGTGACTGTCCCAGTCAAGCGATTGTCCAAACTCTAACGCTCTCCAAAGTCTTAGACTACCTAGTTCGATGAAGATTCTAAGTATAGTATTATAAAGGAAGGGTATTGAGTGTTCAGGTAGACAATGTTACGGTTTGGATTCTTAGGTCATATGACCCGAGACAATTGTATACTTGGAATAGAAAATGATTTATAGGTTTGAAGTCACAGATGTAAGCACATTCAGCTGTCATTTTGCAGTGGGTATTCGCTAGCTAGTAGGGAACTCTTGACTAATTTATTTCTATTATTTAAGAGCTCCACAACGGCACGTGACTGATATTCCACGCTTGCTCGAGCACTTCACTGAGTATTCAGTACTTACTTATCCGAACGGGACCCCATATCCGTACGGGATCTACTTATACATTTGGATAAACTATGAGCTGTTGGAATTGTAAGTTAAAAGGCCAGTTTTCCTACTGTTTTCGGGCTCTGTGTAGTTGATTTAATATACAAGATTTTCCCTTATATTCCTGCCGTACGATCCTACCACCAGTACCCATTAACTTAGACCTAACTTAACATACCTGCTTATTTTATGATACGAGTTTATCCTATTAGCTAGGATTGATCAAACCAACATGATAACTTGAGTTGTTAGCTTCACGTGCATCAGTCAATAACTACTAGTAAAGGTCTACGATTCTATTCTCACATGCCGCCGCCCTCATTCTCGCCGGCGTAGCATTGAGAAAATGCCCATTTTAATGTGAAATTTCAATAATCTTTAGCTTGAGATGATAAAGCTTATAGTCTGTCACTTTGTCCTTGAGCCATTTCTCTGCTATAGCTAAGGGAAAAGATTTCTCAAGACACTGCCAAATTTGACGAAGCTAGATTTAAAACTTAAGAAATCACTATTCACTGTCTTCCGAGACTTATTTATCTCCATCCCACATGGCCAAATCTACTCATGCATTTAGGTTGAGTGGCGAGCGGCAAGAAAATGAGTTCAACTCTGGATTTCTAAATGCAACGATCATTCCTATCATAAAGGTTAATACATCATAGCTACAAAACTGAGAGGTATGAGAGGATGTACCATCGATAGAGGCATACATGCCCAAACCGCACATAGAGAGCGACGCCAAAAAATATATAACGTGCCATATGTTGATGGCTACTTGGAACGGGCCACCGCTGAAAAATCCACGTATCAATCGTCTGACAGTACTTTCATTCCTCTTCACTTGCCCTCTGATATGATCGAAGCCTTCGCCTTGTTCTGTTCGTAAAGCGTTCTTCTGGATATCGAAGCCTAGAGCAAAGAAGGGCGGCAGTGTGTATGTCAGATTCAGTAGCATGGAAGCAGATATCACCCCTACAAAACCAAAGTAATCCGGTATGGCGGCCGCAATGATGAACGCTATAATCCACCATATCGGAACGATACAGGCGTAGAGAAGCTTTCCCCGCCCGGTGGTAAGAGGAGGCGCATTGAAGATATCCAGGAGAATATTGTTGTAGAGTACTTTGATGCCTATGTTGCCATAGAGCCCCGCGGCAATGAGTGCGGCTATCAAAGAGATCATGTTGCCCGCGGTTTGCCAACCATATATGCTGACACCCTGGTAGCTGGGATTAAAACTGTATTGGCCTTGAAAGTGATAGACATAACATCCATAGACGAGATAAACAGTATAGATGAAGAACTGCGCTCCCCACATTGCCTTAATAAAATCGCGAGGTCTCTTCATCTCGGCCAAGAATTCCACAAAAAGCTGGGCGCCAGCATATGCCAGTACACCAGATAGCAGGCCATTAATTGAACCGACTAGGCCATTCGGCGGGAGACCATTGTAGTGCATAATCGGTGGATAGTTACCGTCATCGTCTGGAGTAATGGTAGTTGGATCTACGGCTCCCCCGGCTGAACCTAGTACTGAAATCTCAAAATTTGGAGGCGAGTGTGCCATTACACCCATTGAAATGAAAATTACTAGCAAATTCAACCATACGGCAAGGTTTGCCACCCACCCATATGCTTTTAAAGTCCGGATCTGAGTAAGAAAGAAGCCGGCACAAACAAATAGAACTGGGCAAACAACATAGCATAGGCGGAACCGTGAGACTTGTGAAATATTCTCACCAAACTGAATAGTGACCTGCCCAAGAAGGAGTAGTAGCCCTAGTGCTTGCATTACGTTTGTGACATAGCGAGCAGCGACACCCCAGGTTCTGAACCCAAGATCGCCATAGTTTCTAGCAGGGAATTCATAACTGTCCACGCCGAGAAAAACACGCCAGATAAGGTACCCGGAGTAGCCAGCCATGAAGCCGAAAATAGTGTAGAACGCGATGCCTGCGTCTCTATTAATCAAGTATTCGTTGCGCCAGAGAGAATGCAATGTTGGTCATATCGCTCACCTGGTCCCCATCCTAATGTGCCCATCGCAAATCCCACACCATATGGTCCCAGAATGTCCGTTGTAATTAAATAAAAACCTTTTCATGCTCATTAGCAAGTGCCTGAAATTGTGCATTACTCTTATTGTTTCAAGCCAGTAAACTTACAAGCACCCCATGATGCCGTCCTAAATGCGCGGCTAGCATTTGTCCACTCTTCATCTGATATCTCCAGTCTGTTCCCAGCGCTCGCAAAGTTCTCTGCCGTAAGGTTCTGAGGTGAGATGGCGCCGGGCCGATCCTCGCTCCCGACATTGTGTGGGTTCTTCTTTCGGAGCACGATTTCTCTCCAGTTGAGATTCGGCGACTCAAGAGTCTGTTCTTCTTCTCTTGTTTTCTGCGCATAGTAGTAGTACTCTTCGAACGTAATATCTGGGTCGTGCGGTTTCCGCCCCTGAGGCTTGATGTATGTACTCAATGTCGCATCCGGGGGGGCAGGCGAGTCGTTAGATTCCAGTTTCTCATCCATGTTGAGCGTCGGGATATTATCACAAAAATATTCTGAAAATAATAAAGTAGGTGATAGATATAAAGTCAGTAGATCTTCGATGTAGTTAAGTAAGAAAGGTTGAAGGACGTCATCAAACGGATGCTTCCGGCACTCTCGGCCATATCGTCTTGATACTACAGAGAATATAGCCCAATACGAACATGTTCGAGAAAATGTCGTAAGATATCGTTGGACAAAATTAAGCACCTTCCTATCTTCACACAGCGCATTTACGCAAACAAGATAAGGCACTGGCTTGATTGGTTATGATATCATTTGCCTGGTCATTTACCCCGCAGAAGCGAACCCATCCTTGACAAAAATACATGGTTCTAGATAGGGAGCGTGAGTCAGTTACTACGTTGCTTGCATCCAACTCCCGCTATACATATTTTATCTTACCGGGAGCTTTGATGTGAAGGTTGATTATACGTTTTGTATTAGTTGTGTGTCAAAAGCAGCAGGACGTTTGACTATGATGTATGCGGCCGTAAAGCAGAACTTCATTAGAGGCGGTTTACACATCTCCAGGTCGTATAATTGTGACTTTAGCAAAATTTGAGAAGTCTTAAAACCAAAGTGTCGAAAATGTTGGAACTCCCGAGATAAGAAGATACCTCCGTGGCTTCATTGCGTAAATACGAAAAAGCGAAGTATGCAAGGTATATGAGAACGAGTTCCTGTGGTTGGCTTAGCAACTACCGTGGGACTTGAACGAGCCGAATTAAATGTATCCAATGAGAAGGGATCGCCATGGAGTTACTCCCGGCCCGTAATTTAACTTTAAAGATATTCTTAGCGCTTATTTCTATAGATACACTAAATTGGTATCGTATAAGGCTTATTGGAGCTATAATTCGGGAGATCGTTGAAGCATCTCCTCATCCTTATCATCCGAAAAAGCGAATACCTAAAGCAAATTGTAGATTGTGGTCATGTTATGACTGGTATTCTATATTTCCTTTTAAACATTGGGCGATTTGTATAGGATTTCCCTACCGTAGTGGCCAAATATCACACCGCGATATCGATAGAATCCACGGATATTTTTCCAGACCTGGCAGTATTTTCATTGAAGACAATGCAATTTCTATCCTGTCGGTTTGGTGGACCTGTTAAAAGCTGATTAAGAAACTGAACCTCTACATAACTGCACACTGTTGGTACGCCTGCGGCCTGCGTGATATTGCATCCTGTATGAAACAGAAGCCATAACCTCGGTAGATCCAAAGAAAAACCTAGGAGCGGTGAGATACATTCAAAATAGTAATAATAAAAATAATGGCCATTTTGATCCCTAAGAATCCTTGCAGCAGGCGCACTTGTTGTCAAGCTCTGGTCGGAAAACAAGCTTGTGCTCTTCAAGATACCCTCAAAGCTTATGCGACTGATTGTTAGATCGTGGATCTGGTAGAATAAGTAATGCTTGATGAACCACAAAATTGTGCGAATAAAATACTGTAAAATACGGTGTAGAATCTTACCGACCTCGCCGACCTCTGGCAAAGTAATACGCATATTTGCTATCATGGAGAATTGGAGAGTGGATCCCAATTATGTCGCGACACAGGCATACTAATTCCACGCTGGAGTTTCCGTACAACATTTATAAGCCTCGTAGCATTGTTTAACTGATTGAAATATTTAACAATTCCATTTTTCTTTGAGTCCGAAGTTGTGTATCAAATTTGGTGAGTATAGGTACTAGCGGTTTGCTGGGCACATTTGTAGCCAATCAGAGAGACCAGCGTACCCGGATTTAGTCGGGAGAAACAACCGACCACGAGCCATATAAACTCCGATTTCCTTCCCCGACTTCCGTCCTAGGTCCACCTTGACGTTTGACTCTAACAAACCTGAAGAATATATAATTTCGATGCAGAAGGCCTTACTTTACGAATTAAAATTTTTTTATCATTGCAGAAATATATCCGTCTCATTCTAAAATGGATAAAATTGCCCTTCTGGTAATGGATTACCAAGCTGGTATGTTGGGGCGCCTGAGTTTTCCAAAAGACTACCTCCCCCTTCTCTCCAAAACCATAAACACCGCACGTTCCTCCGCTAAAATAATCTACGTCACTGTTTCCTTCCGTCCAGGTCATCCCGAAATTGCGTCTTCCAACCCCGTCTTCAGCAATGTCGTAAAAAACAACTTATTCGTGGCCGGGTCTCCCGAGACAGCTATTGAGCCATCTATTGCTCCAATGGATGGCGATATTATAGTTGAGAAGAAGCGTGTCAGTGCGTTCAGTGGGAGTGGACTGGATGTTGTCCTAAGAGGCTTGGGTGTGCAGACATTGGTGATAGCTGGAATCAGCACAGGAGGAGTAGTACTATCAACAATCTGTGAAGCCTTTGATATGGACTTCAAAATCGTGGTTTTAAAAGATTTATGCATGGATCTGGATGAAACGGTGCATGATGTGCTAATGAACAAAGTATTTATAAAGAGGGGCGAGGTGATCGGTGCGGAAGAGTGGTTGGAGAAGTTGTAGGCTAGCTTTATATAATCATCTGCAACAGTAAATAGCAGTATAGTACTTAATATATAAGCTAAGTAATAACTTTAAAATAAGTTTTAAAAAACGAAATAACTTCCCTTATCTATAAATAGGACAAATTGAACGAGAGCTAGAAGGGCTTTACGAATTTTGACTTTTGACTTTTGACTATTTGAAAATGGAGTGTTCAACCGTTAGCAGCTTACCCTGTAACACAGCACCGCACCTTCGGCGTTACCAATAATTAGGAGTAAAATTTAGATGAATAATAATACTTGCAACTACAACCTAGAGATGCAGCTTCCGCTAGTTTGGTTGTCATATCCAAAGCAAAGCTCCTGTCTCGTAAAATCACTACTATAAGCAGCTTTTAATATTTGTAGTCAAGAAAAAGCCACAAAGATTAAATAAAAATTTCTTTCAAGATTCCTTGTATTAGCACCAATCCTAATGTTAGAGGATGTAGAGAAAGCTATGGATTTTAAAATCATTTCGTGTATTCACAACTTTCCCATTGGTACCGGATTTTCCTTGCCATATGATCTTTTCAACCTAAACACTCCAAAATCCAAATCATGTATGCCTTTAATCATCTTTACTGCCCATTCCGTAGTATCAACAGGTCCAAGCTTGTCCCAGGGAATTTCTGGCCCTTCAAACTCATGGAACGCTAACCACGTGGAGCCAGGTGGAAAAGTTCTTTGAAAAGATGACAGAACGGATCTTGTTCTTAACTTGTAACGAGTTGTTCGCCGATGTCCGTTAACTTGAGAAATAAGAGGAACATGCTCTTTCCGATACCATTCATCTAGTTCTTTATCGGACGTATGTGACATAGTAGCACATATTAGAAGAGGAGCAGGTTCTAGTTCCTAATCAATACTGGCACTCCATGACTGAACTCTACATACCGGAATTTATGACATCTTCCTTTTCATCAGTTTGTATAAGTATATAAGATCGGGTATCGAATTCCGCTTTATCAAATATTTTCCCCTTGTTAGGACCTGGTCGTTGCCCTTCCAAGCTTTTAAACTCCGCTGTATCCATGAAATTGACATCAGGCATTATATAAACGGTTAGATATCGTAGTTTTCTTCCTGGCGTTTTTCCGTCGTCCACAAACTCATACCGGTGAGCCCCGCTTACTCCGGACTTGGCAATAACGTCGGGGATATGCTCGTCGCAGTACCAGTTGTCAAAATCCTCTCTGGACAATTCATCTGGTTTGACCACATCAGAATTTACCCACAGGATGCCAGGAATAAATTTATTTTCCGCCATTATTGCAAGTATGTAGATCTTTTCTCCAGTTCAAGGACCAGGATACTGGTGACAGACCTATACCCAGCAATAAAATGATAGCGAAGAAATGCTGACTCAGGACACTTGACCTTCAGCCTCTTTAAAGGAACAAAATCAAATTCTGCGCTGAAGCGTTGTTGAAGTTTAACCAACCTATCTGGGACTAGAGCATAGAATTGATGCGGGGTAGTTTTGGACTCGATGGAGAATTGACCATTTTAGAAGGATATCGATTTCCGATAGAAGCGGCTTCTGAATCCCGTACACAATTTCCAGCAACGTAGTGATTTGAGCTTGCCACGCATAAATTTAACTATTAGATATAACGCCTACCATTTTCTTTTTATCAAAAATGGCGCTCTTTATTCGAGTAATTTTGAGTCCGATAACATTCTGAACATTAAAAAAGAGAAGGAAGATCAGTCCTCCACCATTGGCTTAGATGTGTAAAATTTTCCAAATCGAAGTATGAGGAAGTTTGTCAGTTGGCGCCGGCGTTTCGCTCTCGGGGTCGCCAGCTTCAATTTGCGAAATCTAAGATGTTATATCTAAAACCCTATCTCCACAATCACAATGAGGGTTGACAAAAAGCTGAGTGTAAATTGTGGTTGGAAATTACTGTCATAGCATAATTCTCTTGTTCCACTATTCAACGTGGTATAACACAGTACCACTCCTATAACTCGTCAATGTGACCTAACAGCCACTGTAGATGGCGGTAGCTAGATCTTGGTTGAAATTGTGGCTGCATATGTCCGCTTAAAAATGTCTCTGCCCACATGAGCCCTCGTTCGAAATGCTGGACACCCATTGTTCCTTGAGGGTTCTCAAAGCCAAATGGAAAGCCATTCTCGACATACAGTGCCTCATACATCAAATCTGGCAAATTTATCACGATCGGGGTGTTAGGCTCTGTTTGGAAACCAAGTTTTCCACCCCATGTCATATTTTGGATGGATAGAAGTGTACCATTGGTAATGACTACAAAGTCAAGTTGTGCATTAGAGACAAGTACACGGTTTGTCGCCTCGATTACCTGTGGGAGGACCTTTTGAGTCGGATCGAGCGACGTATCTATGTTGTTGGAAAAGACAGGCCCGCCACATTCTGCCCAGTTAACATTCATGGGAGCATGCATAGCCGTTTTGACATCTTCACGATCGAAATATACAGGAGTGAGAAGTGGGTAGGAAAATGCGAGATTGGTGGGAAATCCGAGAGGATCTGAAGGAGATGTAAGTAGCGCTTAAAAAGGAAAACGTAGAATAAGCTGACCTGAGGGCATTGGGCATTGTGTGACAAGCTCGTACGAGTTGAAACATGGGTTGATATTGTAGGCAGCATTGGTGGCAGCATCGTTGATGTCACATGCATCAGAAGTACTAGGTGCCTTTGGTTGCAATCCAGGTGGGGGGAACGTCATATATGTATCTCTATACTCGGCATAACCGCAGGTGGCGTCCACTTCTTTCAGCTGGGCGAGATATGAAGCGTTTAAACCGATCATATTGTTATTTGCTTCAACAAACGGGTATGCAGTAACCTGTTCCGCAAGGTATTCGAAGGCGCCGATACAGGGATCGTACATCATGGCGCCTAGATAGAATTAGAACTGTTTAGGAAATGTAGTTAGCAACGTACCGGTAAGATTATAGTGAGTTGTATCGTTTTTATTTAGCATCGCAGCCGAGATGTATGGCACGTATCTTCCGGCGTAACTCTCACCAGTAACATAGATTTTGAACTTAGAGATTCCGAAAATAGTCTGAAAGTTTAAAAAAAAATCAATAAAGTCTTGAGCAATTTCTTCCTCGCTGGTAGCCGTCACTTCTCCAATTGAGAAGCCAGTGCCAACGGGTTGTTCAACCCATAACACATTAGTCAAATTGACCCACGAGTACGGATTGAAAGTTGGCTGAGACATGCCCCAGCTCCAGACGAACCTCCCATTTTCCTGGAAGAAGCCTTCCAGAGAACTACAGCCTAATAGGGATGTTAGAGGTCTTAATACTGGTAAACACGGACAAGCCTACCTGGTCCCCCATTCAGCCATATCGTAATCTCATCGACCGGTGCTCCATCGGTCGGCTGGAAAACAAAGAACAAAGCTCTGGAAGAATCTGACATATTAATCGGAATGAGGCCAGAATACATCTCACCAATATCGAAGTCTACCATTGGAAGAGATGTGACCTGGTATGCTGATATGGTTAGCGCTAATACGATGTTTAGAAGCTGGACTTACGTTTAGTCTTTGCGTTCAAGAACCTGAATCCGTCTTCCCCGCCACTTGGACAGCTCGTTGGCTCTGGAACAAAACAACTGCAGGCGGACGAAACCTTAGATGCAACCGCGGATTGGAGTGAAGCTGAAGTCGAAGTTTCAATACAATTTGAAGCCCACGATGCTGTACCGGTAGCTGAGAATTCGGCGGATACACCAGCGGTCCATGAACTACAGAAAGCCTCTAGATTGCTAAGGCTTGCTGTGAACTGCTTGTTGAACGCATTGGCGCAGTTGTTTCCTCCGCAGCTGGGACTGTTCGGTTCAGTATACTTCTATGAAACTTAGGGCGCCTAAGAGAGTTCTTACGGAGAGGTGGGATTCGGCGGGGCAGCGGTAGTGCAGATCGAGGCCATTGACGTTGAAGCTCTCTTCACCATTGGTTTTGGCTTTAACTTAGCATCGCTGGCGTCATTCTTCTTCGCAAGTCTGTGGCTATAGCCTTTGGATGCGCCCACATTGTTCAATTTACCCGCATCGACCGAGAACAGTACGAAACAGATAACTAAGAAGGCCACAACACAATGCATAATTCTGGCCGACATCTTAACTTGGCTTCATCGACTTCAAAAATTGGATGGAGTGGGGGGAGAGGTAGATATAAATGTAGGAGGAAATTCTCCACGTCATTGAGAGCACCTTCCATTGTCGAGAAACTAGTCCCGCTCTATATGCTATTGGCGTCGGCGGTGACATGATAGCACAGATAACATACGTACATGAAGTAGGTAATATACTACGTAGTCCCATCCGGTAGTAAGACGGAAGGAAATCTCGTACAGTAGCTACGGTTGCACACATCTACCCTGTAGGTGCTGCATGCTGTGCTATCCTAGCAGCTTCCACTTTGACGATGAGATTTCCTGATCGCCTGCCTGGTTGTGAAGTACAAAGAGATTCAACCCTGTTTTCCGCAGTGCAGGAGATCCACAGATAAAAAGAAGAGACAGGCCGCCTTGGGCCAAAGAGGCAGGAGATTCTGGGGACTTTGGTAGTGGCAAAATACAAGAATTTGAAGGAATCTCGCCGATAGGCTCACCATGTTGGATATTTGGAGAACCTGGTCGATGAACCCCACTTCCACTAGCCGCTACCGTTTTTCTTATCGGGAATTCGCCTACTGTGAGACAAAGTTATTATCCCCGTGCCTGAATCCCATCGCAAATCCCCGGCGTCCGTGCCGTGCCTTGAGCTAACGTCGTAAGGTTCTAAGGTACGATTACCTGCAGGATAAAAGCACCGAGACCGTGCTACAAAAGCGGAAATCATCCCACACTTCGAATGACCGAGGTACAAGTACCCCCAAGAAGAATCGTTTTTTCTTTTTTTTTCAGCAGTGTCAGCCTGAGGAGAAAACAGAACCTTTTTTCGTCATTACTATAAGCGCCGCCACCCGTGTTTCTATGAGGCCCTGAGAACTCGAAGGGCATGATGGCGCACATGAATGAGACCGTACCCAAAGATGACTTGTCGCTTAAAGAGTTCATATGATCTACTAAATTAAAGTTTGCGAAAAAGCAATAAACCTAGAAAAAAAAGTCTAAATGGTGTCACGGGCACTTGCATCAGGTGCACACAGGATCACCAAGCAAAGATACGGCACACTCGCAGTGGAGAGGGAGAATCTTATCTTATTTCCAAAATGCAATTTCAGATCGATAGCAAGCAAGGTAAATTATTGATCTTTAGATTTGTCCATACACCAGAATACCTAGCAAATCAATGGAAACGGAGTCCAAGGATGTGCTGTATTGTATTCGTTGGTGTATCGATTCTTGACTCATAGGAAGGATGAATGGGATCAACTTCAAGAGGTTTTAACCCTTTCCATCCTCGCTAATGGGAATAGTGCTATGACATACATCACGTGACTAGCACGTGACCGGTTCTATTCACTGGTTCAAACAAGATTAAAATAATTTACAGAGTGGCTGAGCTTCAAAATTCAACTTGATCGAACCAAGACGTTTGTATAGCTTCAGAGAGGATTCAGTCAGCCAAATTGAAAAGCTCAAAAATTATATATTAAAATATACGGAGGACCAGGTCAAAAGTCATAGGAATACAGAGCATGCATATAAAAATGCTTTGTAAGGCCCCGCAATGCCCTGTAAGCCCAAAAAGCCAGGCCGAAGTTGACTTTTTAGGTGTTGTACCCTATAATTTCAGGCTTTAAATCGCTAGAGCAGCTTATTGTTGCTCTAGACATAGCGCTTGGACTTTGTAGTTGCCCTGCCAGCCCACCGTTTTAGCGACAGCCTGTAATTCCAGCGTAGTCCGCTGTATTCCCATAACTTTTAACCAGGGGCATTAATATAGTCTGCGGCGCTGGCGCTGGTGTAGGTTCTGGCGTAGGATCTGGGGATAGTGAGACTAATGGTAGTAAGACTGATATAGAAAGTCGACTATCCATAGCTACTATGTAAAGAAGTCTGGAGTGGCATCAATTTTGCGTGTAATTGTAGTGTAGTTTGAATGCAAGGTGCGACGCGCACGCATTTTTGTAGGGGTTAGGGGGTACTCAGCCCGAATTCCGAATTATGTATGTACCCTATGGGGTATACAGTACGTATTGGAACCCGATTTATACACATATGATTAGTAAGCAATTGTGACCAGTTGATTCTGACGAAAGGGAAGACAACAGATCTTACCCGACCGGAATCTAAAGCTATCTCCTGAGACAAAGAGTTGATATAATGGAGATACCCTCGCTCAATATTGCTTTAAAATCGCGATGCAAGCTCTGTCGTTCTTTCATGATCTCATCTTTGGCTGGCGGGCATGATTTTAGGCACCACCAAACTCTCAATGAGTTGAAGGATTCCCTGCTGGCTGGGTGCGACCTTTGCCAGCTCTTTTGGCAATGCATCAACGAGTCTAGCTCCGAAGCTGCCTTGGCTGATGCTATGAAAAAAGAAAATCAAGAGATTATAATCAAGCCTAATGCCATGAATATGAAGATCATGCCAGAACTAGGTGGCTATTCAGCGTTTGATCAGCTTTGGATACATTGTGGAGAGGAAGGCGATGATTTTAATGGTGAATCCAAAATATACTGTGAATTCGAAATATTCACATCTAGACGTAAGTTTTACAGGCAGGAAATACTAGGCGCTTCTTAAGTAATTGGATTTAGAAAATTCTCTTGCCAAGTTTTTCAAAAACAGGAGCATGACAAAGGGCCCTTCGTCCCAAGAGAATTTCGATGATATCAAATCCTGGCTCGATATGTGTCTCTCTCATAAACTTTGCGAGAAGTCGTGTGAAAGGCCGCTTCCCAAGCGACTCATTGATGTTGAATGTTCAGATGCTCGAATAGTAAAGCTAGAGATAACTGAAGGAAGAGTGGGAGAATATCTTGCATTGAGTTATTGCTGAGGATCCTCGCTTGGATTAACAACGACATTTGCCTCAATAGATGAACATCTCCTAGGTATTCCAGTGTCATCGCTACCAGTTACTCTTGCAGATGCTGTCCACATTACTCGAAAGCTGGGATTTCGATATCTCTGGATAGATGGCCTATGTATCTTACAACCGAGATTCAGGAACGATCCAGAAGCGTTCAAAGACTGGCAAGATCAAAGCACAAAGATGGCAGACGTATACGGAAATGCATTCCTGACAATTGCTGCCGCTGGTGCTGCTGATAAGAGTAAATGCTGCTTCATTCCCCGAGAAGTGAGTCCTCGAATTTGTGAGATTGCGTTAAATGAAAAGCAGGAATCGGTTGGAATATATGTAAGACTTCCAGATAGAGGCAATTCGAGTAAATCTACGTTAGACACTCGTGCCTGGACATTTCAGGAGGCAACTTTGTCTCAGCGACTACTCGTATACGGGAAAACCCAAATATCATATATGTGCAAGACTTCCGAGACCTACGAAGGAGGACCGCTTCCTCTAAATCCTGGCGTCCAGACTAATATTAGGAAATGGCAAGGGCCTAGTGTGTTACCAGCCCAAATCAAGGAATTAGTGATGGCTGAAAATAGCAATAAGACCCAAAAGTCATCTGCACCACCATCACCAAACAACATAGCCCTTAGAGAGCATACACTTGGCCAATGGTACCTTATCCTCGAGCTCAATTTCTGCGACCGTGCTCTTACCAATGACTCGGACACGCTTCCAGCACTTTCAGGAGTAGCACACAGACTTCAACCTATCATGGGGGGTGCCTATTATGCCGGACTGTGGGAATCTAATCTCTTGCGCGGGCTTTTATGGAGGCCTAGACATATTATCCCACATGGAAAGGGTATCTTTCGAAGAAAGCCTTCAGAATACCGAGCACCATCAGTATGAAAATCTTCTCCTTTTAAATATCAGAATAGTTTATTGACTTTTGATATCTCATCTAGTGGTCATGGGCAGCTCTCAACGGCCCCATTCTTTACAACTCAATGCCGAGTCAAATGAGACGTTGGGCAAAAGAGAAGGACAAGTATCCAGCAAAAATCTTAGAGGTCAAAACAATGCCCATGGGACCTTCATATGATCCAATGGGGCAAGTATTGGGAGGATTCATTACAATTAACGCCCCAGTACGGGCTGCAACTGTGGTCTCCAAATTGGTTAATCCTTTCCAAACTGAGTGGACCGATTCAAAGGGTGTTGTACACAAGTTTTCGCCTGGGAGGTGGGAAATACTCGTTAGCAGCGACGCCACTGACCCGAATGATCCTGCCTCAGTCGGTGCATTATGTGCTTTAGATACAGAAGATGCAACTCCCAAAATTCTGTGGTGTCTTCTACTGACACTGACCGATGGACTCTTGCTAACTCCACCAAGCGAAGACACAAAGCGCTCAAGAAGGATTGGCTATTTCAAAATTCAAAAAGTAGGCTGGTTTGATGGCTGCCAGGAGCATAATGTGACAATAGAGTAAGGGTTAGAGTCCAGGTCTAAGTTTAGGCTTGGGGTTAAGAAACCAGGTAGGTCAGTAAATATTTTTCTCTCTAGAAATACTCTAAATAAGCTAATAAGTTAAACCTAGTTCTTAAAAATAGGAAATTCTAAGTTTTAATAGTAGAAATAGGGTCTAGAATATTTAATGAAATTTAAGTTTTAGTATTCCTTGCCTCTTATCTCTTAGTTATAATAAGTATATAAACCTAACTTTAAAATAAATTTAACCTAACATTACGGAGGACCCGGTCACAAGTCATAGGAATACAGGGTATTTCAGTCAAATGTGCCCAAAAATCCTCAAAACCTTACGAATTGGTTTACAGGGCCTTACAGGGTATAAATTGGGGCTACAGGGTACATTTGACTGAAATACCCTGTACTCCCATGACTTATGACCGGGTCCTCCGTAAAAGAGCGGTGATTACAAGAGGAGGAAATAAATATAGACCGGGATGCTTGTGTTTTGTATTTCTCACTTCAGAAACATAAAATACCACGTGTCACACACCGCATCTATATTTATGTGTCCATACAGCAATGCGGATTCATTCAAATAAATTGACCGAGAAAGAGCAGAGAGAACCCGAGGCGTTATTTCTAGAAAGTGTTTCTAGTCAAGATAGCTTACATTGATGGAAAATGAAGAAAAATAAGATAATGTTGGATATGCAGGTCTCAGCGAAAGTCAGTAAGGGTATCATTCCCAATTGGTGTCAATTGTCATTATTGTATTGATATTATGAAGTGGGTTGCGAATTAAATACAGGTATGGATTTGTGGGTGCCTAGCCAATTAGGCGATAGCAGTCATGTGATGGTCAGGTGATACTGACTTCAACAGATAAAAACACCAAAATTCTGTCAAGGGGATTTGAAATACGTTTTGAAGAGGAAGGAAAGGAGGACGCGTCGTGAAATACTTATGCGGAATATTGATAAATGTGGCGTGCTTGAACTTCAAATTCGGGTGTATTATACACGAGCATATCTGAGCCTATCTTTATAGGCGTGTCAAATCGATCTTTAAGCCGGCTCGATTCTCTTACTATGGAAAATAAATTGTAAGAGCATTCACTACTGGATAGAAGTAGCAGAAAAATACCCCGCCTTCCATTTGTTCTTGTTTTTTCCCCCTAGATTTCTCACTGTCTATGCTCAGAAGGCAATATGAGTTAAAAATTACTTCTATGATACAAATTTTAATATCCAGACTTATAGAATAATAGGCATCTTAGTGATGGCCCGCTCCTTGCCCATACAACATGGACTAATCCAGGATTTACGGATAGGAAGTAATGATATTCTCAATTGTATACGACTACGAATTTGGTACATTCAGAGAAAAGAAAGAGGCACTGGGTTGCAGGTTGCAGGTGAACCGAAGGAGCAAGACCCAGAGCCTGCTAGGAAGTTGCCCCATCAAATGGCTGGTCGGATCAATTTATTGGAACAGGGATTAGAATAACTTTCTAGGCCAAACCGCTCATCCACTATATTGTACCACGCGAAATCTAGGTTAGAAGCTATTAAAGGTGTGCCGATAACATAAATAATGGTGTTAGTCCCAAACTTATTAGCCTGGCTGAAATTAGTCCTCACCGGCGCTGTGGTCTCCGCTGCGATGTTGCTACAGTATCACCAACAGATCGCTTAAAATGGTTAGGGTCAGAAAAGCGGCCGAAGTGCGGCTTTCTTGGCCCGCAGGCAATACGAGCAATCGCAGCAGAGTCGCCAGTATCTAGTAAGGATTTTGATAGAATTAGCCCATTCCAATTTCTGTCTATTATTTAATTCTATAAAAGAAGGTTCTGGCTCACCTCAAGGTTTTTTTATGAGAATATTTGTATATACAGATAAAAATACAGATAAAAATACAGATACATAACGTGATCTCGCGACCTTACTATCACAAATCAAGCCTGTGGTCTTTGCAATGCCTCAAATGTGGAGCCAGTTCTATCCCCCAACGCCAACTTTTACAGAGACAGAATGTCCAGATCAGGCGGGAAAGGTACAACGGCATATCTGCCGAGTTTAATGCCGGCTCTTCCTTCCTCTCTTTCAACTAGCTAATCCTAAATGCCCAGGTTTTCATCGTTACCGGAGGTTACTCTGGTGTCGGCTATGAGTTAGTCCAGATACTCTACAAGAAAAATGCCCGCATCTATATTGCCGGACGTTCCGAAAAGAAAGGTTTAGACTCCATCAAAATGTTAAAATCGTCTGTGAAGTCCTCCACGGGTGCTCTAGAATTTCTCTTCCTTGATCTCGGAGATCTGACGACGATCAAAAATTCTGTGCAGACGTTCCTTGCGCAAGAATCCCAATTACACGTCTTATGGAACAACGCTGGAGTCATGACTCCACCGGCCGGTAGCAAAACTGCCCAAGTTAGTACAATTCATACATATCTTGTTGAAATCATTTGCTAACGAGAGGCCGCCCCGGCATGGTAAACAGGGTTACGAAATTCAACTTGGCACGAATTGTTTGGGACACTTCTTGTTTACACAACTCCTCACGCCTCTCCTAATCGAGACCGCGAAAACATCACCACCCGACTCAGTCAGAATAGCTTTCGCAGGGTCCCTGGTCGCCGAGTTGAGTGTGCCGAAAGGCGTTATCAACTTTGACGACATTAATGGTGAGAAAGGAGCTTCGCAAGCCGTTTTATATGGGCAGAGCAAAGCAGGAAATATTCTTCTTGCTTGGGAGTTTAGCCAGAGGACAGCATCCCAAGGTTTGATCAGTGTGGTGAGTTCTCTTGCAATGTTCGCCACCTCCGACGAACTACCTTTCTAAAAAAAATTCCCATCTCCCAGGCTTTCAACCCGGGAAACCTTAAATCACCCCTCCAGCGCCACGCAACCATATTCGGAAGAACCGTAGGAGTAAGATTTTATATTCATTTGACCCTAGGATACCGAGCTGACTCTGCTTTTTAACAGCAATGGATGCTCCATCCGCCAATCTTCGGCGCCTACACAGAGCTGTTTGCAGGTTTGTCTCCTAATATCACCAAAAAGACCAACGGCAGTTATATCCTGCCCTGGGGCCGGTTTGCACAGTTAAAGCCGCAGCTTGCCAAATGCCTCCAGCCGGAGTCAGAAGGAGGCACCAGCGTTGCAAGTCAGTTCTACAACTGGTGTGAAGGCGAAGTTCAAAAGTACAAGTGATGCTGGACCAAAGAGATTCTGATGATGTTATTGATGGCTATTATAAATTTTCTGATTTTGACTTTAATGCTGTTTTACAGCGAGTTGGAGATTTTCATATGTGTGGATGAGAGTGGCTATATAAACCAAAAGAAAAGTGGATTATCTTCGATACACACTCAGGCTCCTTGCAATAGATATCTTAGCTAAATTGTGCCGGACAATCATAATATCAGAGTTTAGTCTGAGATTAGGATATCTAATAGGGGCAATTATTTTGGAGGGCTATTCACATCGTGTCGTTGATGAAAACCTCGTCATGGTGTTCGACGCTCCTTACAGTTTCTATTCAAATTCATCTAGTTAGTGTTGTATTATTTGTCAAATATTTGTTTTGTAGAACATCAGTGGTTATTGAAGTATAATGAGCCTTGTCATTGCACTTCCAATTCATATAGTTCCCGGCGGCCTCATTGCAGCAGCCTCGTGCATCTAATCTTAGAAGCTCTGAATTCATATATTTGCCAGTTTTTAGGATTATTGAGCAGCGAATGGTGAATTCATCAAATTTATTGACTTCTAGCTTATTCTTGATGATATTCACTAGCGTTGGCAGTCTGGTTGATATGGAGAGTCGTAGAAAAGCGTCGTGATGACGGGGGGATTTTTTTGGAGGGGATAGCTCTTATAATTAATATATCCTCCGTCTCCACACTCACCCTAAATTCCGAGTCTCTTCTCAGCCGATTCCAAGATACCATGATATGCACCTATAATGAAGCCTTATTACTAACAGAACGGGAATGTTGAAAAGATATCAATACCTGCAATCTTCCATCTAGCATTCAGACTCAAGAGAGTCTTCTGGCATGAAGCCTTCCTAGATGTGTATAGGTCTTCCCCAGTCTCCATCGCAACCCAGGCTGAGCTTACTGCAGCACGGTAGATACAGTTTATTACCAATGGGGAAATTCCCGCGGCACCTGATGCCAGCATTCGTTCCTCTAATGATAGGGCAAAATGCATCACCTTTTCAGAGGTACTTCTCATCAATTGAAGTGACTCCTCGGTATAATCGCGCACAACTGAGACTTCTGTCGGCTCGGAGAGATTAGCGGTATCTACAAAAGAGTCGCAAGAGTGGTGATCACTGAGCTTTATAAGAGCACTGCCTGGTATTAGCACACTGCGTTCAATGCCAAAAGTGGAGAGCTACCTGAAGCAGATAGCCATGGCATCGTAAGAGCTGGTCGTGTCATCAAGTTCTGCGGATATAAGCTCGAGGAACGAGATCATGGTCTGGCGCAATAACGTCATATCCGCAATAATGAACTCCAGATCTAGGGTCGTATCATTGCAATGCCGGATTACGCGTCCGAGGAGATTAGATGCTTGTGCGAGACGTGTAAATGATCCGACTGGGACATCAACTGGGGTTGAGACAACTAGCCGCTCCGGCGGTACCATTTTCTGTGACATCAAGAAGTGAGTATCACTCAGATGTCTGTGAAAGAGGATGTGCTCACACCTTGATCCCAAGCGCTTTCTTCTGCTGGAAGGTATGTGTCTATATCGGGATCATCAGTGCATAGAGGCCGCTGTTCGCTCCCCACTGTTACATATCTAAGTAATAAACTAAATGTCAATGCACTTATAAATATTTGGGGTTTTATACCTATCAAGGATAAGGATGAACCACCATACTCTCCGCGCCTCTTCTTGATCGACCCAGCTCGGGGAGTTTGGTAGCAATTGTGGTACAGCCTTATTATGGATCCCAAGAGCAATCCCCTGTATTGCGCACTTGCCTATCGACATATAGGCGGCTGGTAAAATAGCGTGGCCCAGTTCGTAGACTGAGATCAACAAGCCGGCCTGAAGTGTTAGCAAGGAGTAGCAACCTGCCATCTCCAGAGAAGAGTAGTATGCTTTTACAGTTGTATAAAGCCAGGACCTCTCTGCCAATTCATCGCGTGGCACATGCTGAACAAGTCTCATGCACAGTAAAAGCAACCCCAGATCCGCCTGAGGGTCCGCTTCCATTTTTCCCACCAACCGATGTATCTTGAGCCTACTGATAATAGGCATCCAGCGATGAATATCACTGAAGTACTGGGCGTTCGTGTAATCGATGTATGATCGATTTCCAAGAGTTCTTGATACTTCATCTGGTAACGGAATACTATTACTTTTGAAGCTAAAGTGGAAATGTTCAAAGAGACCTGAGTCGAGAAAGGCTGCTCTATGTTCGCATTGATTGTCATCAGAGACAGAAGGGATTGATTGCACGCCAAGAATAGATGAAGCGGATGAGCCAGACAAAGATTGGGCTGATTGGCCCGCAACGACTTCTTCCAGCTCACTGATTCGGAGAAGCATTTGGTGGATCTCATCATCTCTATTTTGGTGACTTAGGGACGGCGGAGTCGAATAGTCGCACACACGGCCTATACTATAGGATACATAAGATGGTGTGAAGATGCTAGATAGGTAAGAAGGGGGAGGTAGTGCAGGGGTTTAGTTTATGAAGAGCCTATTTCAAACAAGATGAAGGGATTGGGCAGGGGGCGAAGTCTGGAGTAGAACAAAAGATAATACCCACCGGACGCATAACAAGCAACTTGGAAGATGCTTATCACACTTACGTTTATGCTTCTTGCACGGTGCGCAAGCACGAATGGCGCGTTCTGTGCTCGTAGGGGAGGTGTCAATATCCATTCTGAAAATTTCGACGGAATAGCCGACGATGAATTACATGCGCTAGAACGTTTTCAGTCAAGTGCTTTAAAGTAACAACAGCAATGGGGATAAATTGGGAATATATTGAGGATGAGTGTCTGAGGGAGAATAATAATCAGTATTGCGAACGCTACTAGTAGCCTAGCGCTGAAAGCTAGTTAATATTGCGGACAGATGCGGCCGCCCTTGCATATTGCTTGCGAGACTTGACCACCGGCGGAACAATGCACTACCTAGGGTGATAATCTCTGGTAGCTGATAGGTTTCCTATAACATTTGGGCGTGCAGATACTCAATCGGGGCAAGTCGTCGGTTGTACTCTCATCTTATATAACTTAGAGCCTCACTGGAATTGGCCTTCCGGTATGACTCTGGTGGCGCGGGGTAGGCGAAGGGAAGCGGCGGTCCTTGCCCTACAAAGCAAGGGCGCAGGTTTCGGGCTACCCCATATTCTTCGCGAGCATCTAAAGATGAGGATCGCGCACCTTTAAGCGTCCGATGTACACGGTACTTAGATGTAAGATATGTCTTTCGCAGCTTCTTCCTTATATTCCCATCGTGAATGAATTGCTGGCTTCGTGCAATGGAGAGCTATTTGTCAAGGAGTTGGTTCCAGGACAGCAATGCCTTCTAACCCTAGGTCCACCAATGGTGCGCTTACTCCCTTTTCTAACGTTATCAGGAGATCTTTATATAGGTAATATCTTTGTCTGTAGATGATTCTGCCTTGACGAAGTGGAGGGTTATTTCTCAGCTTAATACTAGCCGAACCAGCTTGATGCGTTAGGTGCCAGGTAAGCTTTCGATCGCTGCATAGTAGCGCCTTAGGATCTTGCAGCAGCCCTTCTACTCATCGATCTAGCTCTTGGCAGTTCCATAAGGCAAATCGTCCTCAACTCTATAGTGGTGTCTTCCCGGGTAATATCAACCCATATCTTATTTCCGAGGATTTGACTTTGTCAATGTGACGGGGGCTCGGGAAGGAAATTTGAAACAGAAACAAGTTTACAAAAAGACTGAGAACTGATCTATCCCTAGGAATAGAACCTGTTTCGCATTATAACATCGGTACAGGAGAAGCGGCTGCTTAATCATATTGGCAAATTCAAACAAGCATAAAAATCACCGCATCTTTTAGGGAAATGTAGGATATCAAATAAGGTATTTATATTTGATTTATCGTGAATCATATCTGGTGTCACCTTAACAAGGGTCAATATACAACCATCCTCGAATTTATTAATTACATCTCCACCACTCCCTTTATCGCTTTATTATGTTAAATCATACCTCCTTGTTGGTCTCGATATGCTCGGCGGCCACAGGAACGCTGGGCTTCTCGGTCATACCCATCTCGGCGGCGAAGGTGCTGTGTGGCACCCATTTGGAACTGGTCATTGGAGTGGTCTCCTCCAACATTCTGTCGACTTGTTCCAGGGTAAGACCCTTAGTCTCAGGAATGAGGAAGTATGCGTAGACAAAGCAGACGACGCAGAGAGATCCCCAGAGGAAGAAGACCTTTGGTCCGAGATCAACACCACCGCCAGATGTGGAAGTGATATATGGGGTGATAACGGTGATGATCTAATTGGAGTTAGTCAAATTTCAAAAGATAATAAGCCGGAAAGAAGTTCCACTTACGCAATTCCACAACCAGTTAGAAGCAGTGGAAAGGGCAACACCACGGGATCGAATTGGCAGAGGGAAGATTTCGCCAATAACAACCCAGGCTCCTGGACCCCAGGTTGTAGCGAAGAAGAAGATATAGATGCAGATGAGGGAGATCATAGCTGAAACGGCGGGCTTGCTGGTGTCGGTAACACCAATAATGCCAACAATGAACTCGCAAATAACCATGCCGAGAGCACCCCAGATCATAATCGGTCTTCGGCCAAACTTCTCGATAATCCAGAAGGAGATTGGAGTAGAGCACACGTTAACCAAGGTGGTGATCAAACTGATCAAGAAAGGGTTGTTAATTGTGTGCAGTTGCGTGAAGAAGGTGGTTCCGAAGTAGAAAATGAAGTTGATACCGGTCCATTGTTGCATCATTTGCATGCTAGTTCCTAGGATGGTTCGTCGCAAGTTGCTGGAAGGGTTCATAAGTCCTCCCTTGAAGCAGTTGGCCCAGCTAGAGAAGTAACCGTGTTGAGGGATCACGGACATCTCGTACTCGTGATTGGCGATGATTTCGGTCAATTCAGCTTGGACGAGCTCGGAGCCAGCAGGTTGGTCACGAAGTCTCTCGAGAACCCTGGCGGCGTTGTCCAGCTTGCCCTTCATGACGAAGTATCTGGGAGACTCAGGAAGCCATAACAAACCTCCGGCGAGAATCAAAGCCCAGAGGAATTGGATGGCCATTGGGATACGGTAAGAACCAGAATCGAGACGGTTCTGGGTTGCGTAATCGACGCATGATGCGAGGAGAAGACCAATGGTAATAGCAAATTGGTATCCTGTATAGGATTAGCACGTGATATGACACATTGAAATAATGGGATCTTACCAGAAACAATGGCACCACGGACGGCCTTAGGAGCAATTTCAGACATGTACAGAATGATGATTGCCGAAACGAATCCGACACCAAAACCAGCAATCAAACGGCCGGCAACCAGCAAGCCCAATCCACTTGAAGCGGTCTGGAGAATACAACCGATGGCATAGACGACACAGCCAGCAATGACGGTTGTCCTCCTTCCGAACCAGTCGGCAAGATCACCTGCAATGAGAGCACCGAAGAAGGTACCAGCAGACAGGATAGAAACGATCAAGGACTTGTGTGGAGTTGGGATGACGAAGGCGTCGGTCACAGCGGTGGTGGCATCTGGGCCCGGAATGGGAAGTCCAGTGAAGAGGCTGATGAAATAGGGCATAGCCAGGACACCGCTAATATACCCGGAGTCGAAACCGAAGAAGATTCCACCGAAAGCCGCAAAGGCGCACATCAGGTACGACTTCCATGTTGTTGGTGCTTCGACACGAGATGTATCATCCGTGCCGACAAACTGAACTCCGCCAGCCATTGTGAAAGGATTGGTCAGTTAAGATATATGCTGTGGTGGAGATCGAGGCCAGAGACCGATGTTTGAAAACAAATTAAATCTGGAGAGTAGTACAAACACCGAGGGAGAGGGAACATAATATATATCTCCTGTGCCTACCGTACTATACCTCTCACTGAAGAAAATTTTGCTGATATTGGCCCCCTCGTCACCTCGTGGCTCCGCGTTTCTAGAATCGGCCCTTCACCAGGTCCCCGCTGGTCTCCCCACCATTGCTCACCCCAGCTTATGCGAAAGGGTCTGGGGTGGGCGGAGGTTACATTATTGACAAGTGATCTATGATTGCCATTTCCAGCATTTCATTTTTTTCTCTCCAATCCACCAGTCCACATAATGCAAACATGACGGGGCCCGCCAACTCGGTCGGATTATGGTAGTGTCGCCGAGAGTCGTTCCAGATGTGAGGTCGATGAGCTAAGGGGATTGGCTTCGCCGCTACGCACAGGCGAAAGAAGGTTACCCACGGCGCTACCGTACGATGGTAACGATTCAAGCTCGGCGGGTCTGAGCTTCTGAAGATTTTTTGAACAGCCATGCGACGCGGCACATGGACATGGACATGGTCCTGCTCAAGTCACGAGCCAAGAGTCAGGCAAGACCGACCTGAAGTTCCTCTGAGAATTTTCCTGAGAATTTGGTCCTGTCCGGTGCCGTCCGCGCTGACCAACGAGGTCCAGTCCAGTCCAATCCTCGGTGGAACGATTTTCCAAAGCATGTTGAAAGCATGTTGTTGTCCGATCCGTCAGCGGCGCTCCGCCGCCCGCCGTCCTACCCGCGGAGGCGATTCCTGCGCGGGGCGCGAGTACGATCACCGGTTCACTGTTTGCAGCTTGCTGTTCGCTGTTCACTGCTTATTGTTTCCCCGTCCACTGTCCAGTCATCGATTGCCCAGCCATCCACCGCCATCCATTGCTCATCACCGGACTCCCAATCACCAGGCATCACCGTGGCGGGCGCGCGACGAGCTGGAGGATCGAGCGCTTGCTCGCGGTTGTACTCTCTACGTACGGTCCTGTACGAGAAGGGCCAACATTTGTTGTGGTCCAGGACTGCAGCGCGACATCAGTGGCTGACGCCCCGGAGGCGGCTTGGGAGAGAGATCGCTGGTTAACTTGATTCTGCCACTTGCACCGACACGAAAAGGGGCGAAAGGAGAGGAAAAGAAGGGCCGCGAGTCGCGACTTGGTTGCTTGGTCCGGCACGAACAATTGTTCATCTTCCCGTGCAGTGCAGCACATTCGTATTGTACGGTACAGAGTACGAATCGTACGGTACTGCAATAATGAACGGGTACTGTATGGGTACGGGACGTGACCAGTCTCGAAACGCAACACGACTCCACACCCGCGCGTGCAAGGCCCAACTGCCAATCACGCTCTCCGCGTTCCGTCATGGCGTGGATAGTGCCGAGCCAGGTTTGCATGTTGCAGGGACGGTGTGGGGAATGGGGCATGGGGAAAAGGGAAGGCTTGGAGAAGAACCGCCCGCAGCCTTGTTGCATTTCAGAAAGCGATAGACATGATTGAGCGAGGGACATGATACAGCATGCAGATACAGATGCGAGAGAGCTTGTGGGAAGAAGGTGGAGCAGGGGGAGGGGGAGGGGGGAGGGAGGTGAAGGAGAGGGATATTCTCGGAAGACTCGAGATGATGATAATTGATGATGAAAAAGAAGAGGAGAAGTCGAGAGGAGAGAGAGGAAATCAACCAGAATGAGTGCCGAATGCCTTGTGCCTCAGGCTGTACGTACCATTCGGCTCAGATTCATGCCTGAGGGTTGAGTTATGTCATCCACTCTACATCGGACCTCGGCAAAACGGCAGAAAGGGAAAGGCAAATACAGTAGACATAGACGCGGAAATGGCGATGGCGATGGCGATGGCGATGGCGATGGCGATGGCAATGGGGAATACCAGATCCAAGTGAACAGTACTGTGCTGTGCTGTACAGTAATATGGTAGCAGAGCGGCAAAACGGCATCGTACCGTAGTGTAGTGTAGTGTAGTGTAGTGGACTGTGGTGTACTGTCGTGCCCAGGAGTTAGTGTATTATCGTCGGGATTACTGCGGCTCTTTGGCCAAGATACTCGCTTCGGCACTGGGCCAAAAGGGCGAGGAAAAGGAAGGAGCAGGGGGTGGAAGGTGGAACCGGGGGTGGAATGATACCGTAGAAACGGACCGTTGGGAGAGCCTCGGAAGAACCGTATGAAAGTAGAAAGAGGTGGAGGAGACAGAGATACGGAGAGGAAGGAAAACTGGGGACTGGGAAAGGAGGGGGGGTTGCCACCTGGAGCATTGGAGAATGGAGACTGGAGGATGGAGGATGGAGGAGGGAGGAGGGAGGAGGGAGACTGGAGACTGGAGACTGGGGGACTGGACAGAGGAGAGGATCAGAGTGCAGTAAACAGAGTTCCTTCCTTCCATGCCCCTTGCCTTTTCCTTTTCCTTGCTTTGTTTGGAATTTGGTCGGGGAAGTCACGGTCAAGGTCACGGTCACGGTCACGGTCACGGTCACAATAATCACAATCACCGTCAAGTTTACTACACCTGCTTACCAAATCCATATTGTACTGCTGTAACTTAACTGAACTGTACGGTGCGTCTCGCTACGCTACGCACACTCCTCCCGCCACTAACACACACACACCCCTGGTCACGTTTTTCCATCCCTCAATTTCCCTCCCACCTACATCTCATCTCCCTCTCCACCTCCACTCCCACTTCCACTTCCACCTCGATTCTCTCTCCAGCTTCTTCTTCTCTTACACATCTCTCTCTCCATTATTGTCGCAATCATCAATAGCCCACTTAGAGTCGGCATCGCGCTAACCTCGGAGCGCCTCTGCCCAATAGTGTCCTGTCATCTGATCCTTACGCTTTGCAGCGCCAGACTCCAGTGGACCGGCCCCGAAGTACCGCCGCAAGTGTGGGCGTGGCCGCCGACCAGAATAATACCTCGCAGCACGGAACCAGAACGAGACTCGAGCCTTCAGAATCGAGACGCGACCTGTCAGACCGAGTCCCTTTTCGTAGCGGTCACTATTCTGCTGTGCTCTGTAGGGTACAGTACGTGGACTGTGCCTTCTGCTCCTCGATATGTCTCTAGCGTCATTAGCTTGGACACCGTGCTTCGGATGTGCACTATATTGTCGCCAGGGCTGCAGTGCGACCCTGGGGCGTGGGCCATTCCCCCGGTGAGATCAAACAGGGTCTCGACTCCCTTAATATTTTATCCTAGTAGTTGCTTGTTGATTGGAATTTCTGCTGTACTGTATATTCATTTTTCTATATTTACTTTGCTATATTTACTTTGTACTGTCTGCGCTATGCTTTTGGTCCTCTTATTCACCCTCAGGTCTTTCCAAATGAGGCCATGCAATTCTCATTTCTATAGTGAATAGAGGGCGGGGTAAATTTATTAGTATATCTAATTCCTCCGGTCTGACAATGCTGCGAGTGCTCTGCAATTCTGAATCCTTCAATTTCAGCCACCAACCCTCCATTTCTCATCTGGAAGTAGTATTAAACGGGTTCTTAGTGCACTATTTGTCACCCAATGAAAAAATTAAAGTTGAGGGAGGTTGCTGCGGGGTGCATTAGTCCTCAATGGGCCAGTTTTGGAATACAGTAGTGCCATGTGGAGTTTTGATTTCCACCTGCGCAGTGAAGTGTTCCCGCATCAGTGCTGTCACAATAATAGACCGAATCCTCCTGCAGATTAGGCGCCTTGTAGGGGTAAGAATATGCAATGTCCTCTGGGTCACCCCGGTGTCACGTCGGGCCTTCCTGGTTAGCTGCTTGAGGCGTCGTTCAACGACTCTTTATTTGCCCGAGTCCCGGATAACTCAGAAGATGCAGGATGAGGTGAAGCTATCTCTCCTGATTCCTCATCCTCGTTCAGCCGTTTCATTGCAACAGATTGCTGACTGTCATCTCCCTTATCTTCATGCTGATACAATTTCATATTGACGAACATGGCAAATAGGCCGAGATCATAAGCTATTCGGAACGCCCCGGCGACCACAAAGGCTATCCAGAACCGATGTTGACCCGCAAGTATACCTGTCACGGTAGGCCCTGCTGTGGATGCCATTGTTCTCAGCATACTTGTGATGCCCATGATGGCTGTACGCTCTTCTGGCTTCACTACTGCCGCGATGAGCGCTGTTCGTGGCGCTTGGTCCATATTGTTTAATCCCGAACGGATGAGGAGCAAAATGACGGTTAAGGGCACATTTCCTGGGAAAGGGAAGAGAAGGACCGCGATAGAGGACGGCAGGTGGGTGAAGACCATGGTGTTAACAAGCCCTAGGCGGCGAGATAATGGGCCTGCAAAGATTGTCGAGAAGAAAGCGAGGAAATAACCTAACGACGTAACATCTCCGAGTGCTGATTTGCGCATGTGAAATTTCTGGTCCATGTAGTAGGTGGTCAGAGAGTAGGGCACCATACCATCAGCAAGAGAATCAACAATAAGGAGAAACCAGAGCTTGGCCATTGCCGATAGAGAATCCCTGGATATCTGAGCAAAAACGCCTTTCTTCTCTGGTATGGGCTGGGTAGGTGTCCTTGCTCCTGACTCTGAAGAACTTCCATCTCTTTCTTCCATCTCTTGGCGTCCTTCATCTTCTAATAGTTCCTCTTCTTCTTCCCCGCCACGTATCTCATCATAACTTGTCTCAGCTTCGCAATTTTTGCTGAGCAGAAGCATGAAAAGCATATTCAACAATCCCATAGCCGAATACATCCAATACACCGAATGATAAGCTTCTGTAAGTGACCACCCGTCCTTCTTCTGGAGATAATGGACGACGCGCCCACAAACTTCGGTGCCAATCGTCTGACCTAATGTAGCTGTCGTGACATACCAAGCAAGCACATCAGGTCTCGTCTTTGGAGTTGTAAGCGTTGACAAAATTGACTCCTCAATAGCTCTGAAAGGCCCAAAGTCACCACCAGTCGCACTAATGACTCCTACCACGGCAGCAACAAGCAAGATCCAATAATTTTCAAAGAGAGCAAAGACAGCACCGGAGAAGACCATCAAGAGCGAACCGAAGAAGAGCACGCGACGCCGACCAACCCTGTCGGCTACCAAGGTAAGCAGGAGTGAGAGCAGCACGTCCCCGACCAGCGTCAGCGTCATGAACAACCCAATATACGTATCAGAAAAGTCGAGAGCCGAGAAGAAGAGTGCTAAGATCAGGGAGTTAGTCCCGAATGCCAGCATCCGGCAGCAGCGGGCCAGGATAATCAACCACGCGTCCCGGCCTGTCTCGTAGAGAGAGCCGAGACCGAATTCTCGGTACAGCCATTTGAGCTGTTCGAGAGGCGACATGGTTCTTTATTTTGAAAATAATTTGTGCTTTTTCGGGGGTCCTTTTTTCGGCCTGTTACCCAAGAAAGCCGAGGCTCTTTGTCGTACGTAGTGTGGGTTTCGGTTTTTGTGCTGGTTCGTTCCTTTTCAGGCTGGCACACACACCTTCTTTTAGTCTCGCGCGCTCTGAGCCAACTCGACCTATTCTTGTTGGGGGCAAGGGAGAAACGAAAAACTTTTCCCTTTTTCTCTTTCTTTTTCATGACTTGTAGGACAGTATTAAGCAATGCCACGAGATCCGGATCTGACGGCTTCCTCTGATTGGAAACACCGTGGCGTTCCGCGACTTGCCCCGGAGTCACGCACGTCATTGGAGCTTTTGAATCGTCAAAAAAGCCCATTTCGAACGGTATTGGTCGTGATCAAGAGTGGGATGCGGGACTTGGTGATCTTTGTGGCCGGCTTCGGCTTTCAGAGAGAGATGGGAAGAGGGCGGTGAATAAAAACATGCGTATGCAGTATTATATAGATAACTTATATGTATTATAGAAGTTCCAAAGAGCTATATAAATCTACGCATATATAGAGATCGAATTCAAAAACCACAGCCTTGTGAAAACTTTTTTTGAGCTTTCATAGCTTCTTCCCTGCGCGATTCGTTAGGTCCCTTATTTTGTGGAGCCTGCTGCGGTCAGCCGAGCTTATACAGTGGGCTCTCGTGGCCTGTGCCCAATGTGCGCATGTGCCCACCTGCCCTGTCTGAACATGTCGGATAGGCTAGGCGGTCCAAGCAAAAGAATATTTATATTTATTTCATTTTATTATTTTGCTTCGTTGAGAATACTTGTGAGAATATTGAACGATAGCCATTACACAGAGATCTTAAATCAGCCGAAATTTTATGTGACTGAATTTATTAAAATTTCAAATTTCCATAACAATTAAATTTTTGAATATCTTTTACAGCTTAGCAGGATTTCCAGATTCTCAATTTCTTCAACATTATTCTTGTTACAATATCAAGGGTATTCAGTTGAAATTTTTACTGTACAGGAAATGTCATATACAGCTGGTTTAATCGGAAAGTGCCTCTGGATTCAATATTTTCCAGTGTCTGCGGTGGGCCATTCTTTCTCTCAAGCCAGCTGGATTAGTCTGGATACGAGCATAAAGTCGAATACCCTCGATATGGGATGATGTTATGATACTGGCTTTTGCATCTAGTTAATCAGTTACGCTAACTTGAAGAGATCTTGCAGACTGGCTACCTCGGGCAAGTTATAGTTGACAATCTAATTGATGTTTCTGAAGCGTTTTGCTCAGGAAGTCCTGCGAGTCATACCATGGAGGATAGAACAGACGGTTAACATCGATCTCTGTCTGTCCTACGGAAACTAAAATACCTGAAAACAGATATGGTACGCTCCGTAGAACAGAAGGTTGGATTTCTATAAGAAAGGGTTGTTTCTTGTGCCATAGGATAACGCGACGAGGCATCGATATCGGAATTCTGGGAGTTACCACCTTATCTTATAATGAATACCAGCCTACGTGAATCATCGACATTGGGCCTCAAATAGAGTGTCCAACATAACTTATGAAGCTCTAGTACACTATATCGAATATTTTACATTAAGAGGAAGAAAAAGGTGCGGGCAAGCCTATGAATTCTTTCACCTCTTCTTCCATGATATCCAGATGTCCTGGGGACGGTTCATCGTCAAGGTAATTCTCTGTCTCGAGTCAAGCATGCAGTCTTTTAGCTTCGCCCGCGCGTCTTCTAGAGTTTGTCCTTTGTCACGAATAACAGGTGCGATGGTATATCTTTTTAAGATGCCGAAAATGACTGCTACGAACTCCACCTGGGACATCTTCATCCCTGGACAAGCCCGCGGTCCGGAAGACCAGGCGAGGAAAGTTGCTTTCGGTGGACGTACCAAAGACTCATCTTCCATTTTGGATGTAGATGTATCTGTTGAGATCCAGCGTCTAGGATCGAACTCCCTAGTACGAGGACCGTAGATGGCCGGATTTAGATGCACAGCTTGATGCACAAAGGAAAAGTTCGATCCGGCTGGAAGATGGTAGGTTTTTCCCAAGGATGGGAGAGTGACGACGTGATCAGAAGTCAGGCTACGAGCCGAATGGCCGACGGGAGTATAGAGACGTAGAACCTCGAACTAGTCCATCAAATCAGTTTAAAAACAGGAGCCTTGTAAAGCGTGGGGAACACCTACCATAAATGCGAGGCAGCGTACAAGTTTCGGGTAAATCTGCTCATACGACTCCTGTGGATCTTCGTCCGCGATAGAGTCGATTTCTTCAATAAGCCACTCTTGCCACTGGGGGTAGACTGCGAGCAAGACAGCAGCGTATGCCAGCGTATTTGCTGTAGTCTCGAACCCTGCTATACTGAATATAAATAGATTCCCTGTTACTTCATCCGGGCTCATAGCAATCTGCTCTTTTCCGCTAGATTTATCATCCGGCATCTGATCCTCCTGGTCTAGTACTTTTACGAGCATGGCCATCACATTATTCTCTACTTTCGAGCTACTTGCCTGAGAGGTTCTGACCGTGTTAATCAACTCTTGAGCATATCGGGGAAAATTAATCTTCGCATCTGCAAGATCTTGTATACGCTTTGGCATGAACGATAGGCGCAAAATGCTGGTCGGAATCATCGCTGCAAGGATAAAGAATTGAGTCTGGATGGAGACGGAATTAAAGAATGATTGAGATGTGGATTGCGCTGAGGAGACGTCTTGTACTGGTGTCCATGGTTGCGAGAACCCATACGCGGCGGTACCCAGAACGTTTATAGCAATGGTTTTGAGGCCATCGATGATAGTATTTGTGGTTAGCTCATTATTGGCTTCCAACCAATCCAGCATTTCATTGGATTGTTTGAGGCTCTCTGCCCAAACTACCTTGCTAATTTTCTCGTTCAGCAGTGGTGCAATGATCCTCCTTTGACGCTGCCAATCACGGCCTTGAACCTATTAGAATTTTAGTCATGTCACATTCACCAAGGATATTGATTAGGAGAAATCATACACATAAAAGGTTCGGGCCGTGGACTCCTAGGATCTCTAAATATAAGTAGTTAATAACCTTATACGTTATGAAGGAGCAGCTGGGCCTACTGATTCCTATAGGGTCCAGGCAGAAGCCTGTCTTCCAGCCCCATACCTGGTCCAGTATTTCTGGGTCTGCACAATGTACATCGACAATATTTGGTGTAACGTAGATGTACGTCGACGATCCGGTATCTTTGTACGTATTCCAGCCTTCGATAAAGTCGTGCCCAATGATTCCAGGTCTGATGAGACGGTATATCGAAATTGGTAGCCACTTAGCCGCAGTTTTTTGGAACATGGGTGCAAATATCATCCATAACAGATTGATTTGGTTAAAGGGATTTATGACGATGGGAAGTCCTGTCCGTCGGGCCTTCATGTAGTTTCTCAGGAGAGAAGCAGTCGTAGATAGAAGGAAAAGGCCATAGATGGTGACGAAAATTAGTATATAGCTCATCATTGTGACCGCCACGGAAGACCCGTACTGTACATTTATTTGATGTCAATCGCAGATCGGAGCAGAAAGGTTGATATTAATATGTTTTGGTACCACATGATTTTCGTTCTCCCAGTTCCTGCAGTCTTAGTCAGATTCTTGTTCCAACTGTAAATTGCGAATCAGACGGCCAATTGCATCAAGGGCCTCGTTTAGAAAGTAAAGGAACGAATCAAACTGTTTTTAGGGTGAACTAAAACTCGGTGTGGATCTTAATTGCGCCACCACGTGCAATCTTTGCCCTCTACCCTCGCTTTCAGTGGTTTTCAACCTATATTTCAGATAAAGCAGATCTTGCTCACACTTTCGAAGGAATTAAAGCCCCTCCAAGTGTGTCCTATATATTTCAAAGTGTAGCTTATTAACATTGCGACCCCCTTATTGAGAATTAATGAGTACGAGTTAAATTCATTGTGGTTGTAAACGCACTTTAATAACGATGTTTAAAAGAAGTGGCTTAGTTTTCTAATTTGGAAGGCTGAAGTAGCCCACATGGCAGCCCTAACGAGCAAGAAGAAACAGTGCAATATAGACATATTCTGTCTGATTCGCCAATTGTTACGTCGATAGATAGCATGCAGGATGCATTGCGTCGGTTGCATGCAATACGATAGCAGTGACTCAACTTTTCTTACCTATCGCGCAATTATTTATATGTCGAGCGGTGACTCACCCCTCACTCACGTAATACACAAATTCTGGAAATATAATAATATTAAATAGCTCTGGGGCTACTGCCATTCAAACATGAAAACACGGTGAAGGAGATAAAAACATCCCCAGGCTGTCCTCGTTCATATTTCAAGTGCCGTACAGATACACCCATACGATTTAAATCCACCGATATTCTCTGCTTTTCAGTATATAATAATTTGAGAAGACATTAGTTATAGGTTCAGGTAAAAAATGGAAAGTATGACAACTCCTTCCGTCGCACCTCCAGCTCACGCTCGCCCTTTCCACCGTATCCTCACGCCGCGCCTCATTCTTCGCTCTGCCTTCCCATCCGACGCGGCGGCATTTGTAGCGATTCGCTCGGACCCGATCAACTCGCCATTCGGCGGGGTTAGAAATAACACTCTCACGGAGGAGGAGCAGTGGGAGACGCTGAGCAAGCAAAATGAGTCTACGGCGCAGGGTAAGAATGGGTTTCTCGTCATTGTACTGAAGGAGGGACAGGAGCTTCCGAAGGGGTTTAGTGCCGAGGATGAGAAGAAACTGCGCGTGGATGATGGAATTGTGATTGGCATGTCGGGGTATAATGAGTTTACGCATCAAGAAAGGAACAAAGGGGGGCAAGATGAGGAGATGTTGGTATCTAATACGGGGGTGTTAATTGATTATCATTTCCTTCGCAAGGGTTATGCGATGGAGACGCTGGAGGCAGTAATGGAGTATGGGTTTGAGGAATTGGGCTGCGAGATGATCTTTATGGAAACGAGGATAGATAATTTGCCGTGCAGATCACTGATGGGCAGCTTAGGATTGGGGGGTCTTGGGCAGGAGAGGGCGGCTAGAGATAATGGGCCGTATGAAGAGGGTACTTATTATTGTGGGGTTTATAGAGAGGTCTGGGACGGGGTTAGAGAAGATCTGAAAACGAGAGGGAAATGGTTTGTAGAATGATACGATAGGACAGCCAAAATTTCTGGCCAGAAAAACTTGTTGATAAGAGTCAAAAATGAGATTAAAATCTATACCTCAGTCTATGGTGTCTAATAGAGACTGACATCAGCTACTGCTATATTGAAAACTTCTCTTCCGCGACTGCTCTGGCTCTTTCCGCAAGCAACACCATTACTTAAAACGACAGGCCGCTTATCACCCATTGGCAGAATGAAAGCAAGATCCTTCCAAAGAGGGATGAACTTATTGTTCGCATCACCATTGATATCAACAATAACTTTTTCAGGTTCAGAGCTATACTTTAGCGTGAATGAAGAAATTTCCGGCTTCTGTGAGATGCCGTCGTCTTCATACCACGTGTAAGTATAAGTCTTCTCCGACTTCCTAGGAGCTGGGAAGATCTCAATGGCACGATAATCATCTTCCACTACATTGGCAGAAGGAAATCTATGATCACCAGGTGATCGAGTTTGCAGGTCTTTCCCGACCACGATTGCACCCCCTACTTTGGCGAGCAGAGGAATGCTATCTTTCCATTCTGAGGCGATATCCACCCACTTTCCAGATAGAAGATGTTGATATGGGGCATTCATATTAATAAATCCCTCATCCCCATCTTTGTGTGGGAGGTACATGCGCGCAACTGTGTTTTCAGGCTCATAGACGCCACCAACGAGTATGGTGTCGCCAAGCCAGTATTGGGTTTCCCCTGCCATGACAGCAGGTGTCCAGACTTCTGGATCTGATTCATATCCCCACCCGATCCATCTTTGAGGCGCCACGGCTTTCATGTGACTCTCGAGCATGAGTGAATATAGGTAAGGAATTAATTCGTAACGGCGTTTGATGGTATCTCGAATGAGGGGGGTGATCTCGGGATACATCCATGGCTCAATAACACCACCAATTGTGTTATCGTTCTCATCGGTTTTAAAGCAGTTGATTGCAAATCGTGGAGAATAGATGCCCAATTGGATCCAGCGGAGAAGAAGTTCGGGGCTAGGTTGAGGGCCTTCAAAGCCACCAATATCGTGACCGTAGCACTGAAGAAGGCTGACACCTGCATTGAGAGAGAGTGAATTGGCACCCTTCATTGAGTCCCAGCTGGTGACATTGTCACCTCCCCAAGAGCTTGCTGCATATCTCATTGTCCCAGCGGTAGCTGATCGAGTAAGGATGAAAGGTCTAACATCCGGCTCTAAATCTATCAGTGCGTCATGGGAAGACTTTCCCATGAGTTCGGTATGGACGCTACGACCCCAAAGACCGATTTTGTTCCCCGTGACTTCATTGCCTTGAATATCTCCGTTTAAGGCGCACTCCCACTCATCATCAGGGATGGTGTACTCGTTATTATCGTTCCAGATACCTTCAATTCCGCATTTTCGAAGAGATTTCACTCCCTCATACCACCAATTGAACCCGGCCGTTGAGGTGAAGTCAATGTGGCCACCTTCTCCACTCTCCCCCCCACCCGCGCTCCATAATCGTGCCACTCCCGATTTTTTCGTCCTAGGGTCGGTGAAAAATGCACCAGACGCCACTAGCTTCGGGTACTCGGGATGATTTGCGAGAACATATGGTTTGACATTGGCAATAATGCGAATGCCTTCATCATGGTACTGTTTAACAAAACCCTCGGGATCCGGAAACCTGTGACTATTCCAAGTGAAGACGTTCCTGGTTTTGGGCTCGGTCTCTGCGACAGTATATCCCGACGACATCTGGAAGGCAGAACAAGGTATGTCGTGTGTCTTGAGTTTTGCTGCGAATTCCATCAAGGCGTCGCACGCTCGCGGCTCGTCCAGCATGGAATATTTCATGCCTCCCGCAATGTATCCAAAAGCCCAACGGGGGACAAGTTTTGGATATCCAACGAGATCTGCGTATATTTTTACGACATCTTCAACTGTCTCCCCCACCATCAAATATTCCTCCAGCCCTCCATAGTCTTGACGGTACACCTTGAAATGCCCCCAGAGCCCATCGATCTCGGCTCCAACCGAGTATGTTCCACGGCTATGGGAAGTCGAGAATATGCCAACACAACCTTCCGGCGTAGCGTTTATGAGGAGTGGGATATGCTTATAGAGGGGATCCGTCCGGTAGATGTCGTATCCGAAACAATCCGTGGCAGAAAGGACAAATTGTCTATTGGACAAATTCATCGGTGCAGCTTTCTCTCCCAGGCCAACATGTAACGTATCCCGTTTATATCTGGTATAGTGAGCTATTCCGTCGGAATCAGCGGCATAAGATCTAAATTCCAGATCGCTGTGGATAGGATTCTGCTTCCCCGCCAACTTCAATGAAACCAGGGGAGGGCCAGACCAGTCAACGGTAGCCGTAACATCGCCTACATTGATCGTTTTCTGTGAGCTCACGGAGTGCGAAGTTAGTTTGAGGCCATGGAAGCCGGCCGCTGGTCGAGGGCAGCTCGGATGCGGGGGTAATGGATGGGTTTTTGAGGAAAATGTGGTCCGGAAAAGCCCTGATCCAAGGGCTTGAAAGGTAAAGACAAACTTGGAGTCTCCCCCGGACTCGAGTTGAAGGTCTGCCGAATCTTTCCCTTGGATGTGACCATTCTCCTGGATGAGGGTGTAGTCCTGCGGGACATACTCGCGTTGAGGCATGGCGGGATCAAATCGGAAATGGGATACTGTCACCGCTGGAGAAATGTAGTAATGGAGAAACGAGCCAGCAACGAGAAGTATTTGAGATGTGGAACAAGACTTAATTATACGAAACTGGTCCGACTGCCGTTCCTGTCGTCGGGCTCCTAGCTCATACGGCTCTTGCCCCTCTTGCCCCCGGGGACGACAGAGCCTTCTTTCCGTCCACGTGGGGTATTGACTTGAATGGAGCAAATGGGGAGTTCCTTCCCAATCCTGACAAGGGGAGCTCCAGCGGGGGGCCATGTGGCTTCCCCACTCCCTCCCGCTCGGGTCGGGGTTCGGATGTATCTCCGAAGCCAGTCCACATCCAGTAAGGCTGCCAGGTCGATGGCCGTCAGTTGCCGAGGAAATGCGGGGGCGCCCAGGGGGTTTGTGGGGAAATAATCTTCCACACTGGGAATGCAGTAGGTGTAGCGGCCCACACTCAGAAAACCAGGTATGGTCATGATTGCCTCCTCTCACCTGACGGCCCATCTCGTCTCTCCCAGGCCCCCCCCTTTTCTCCCTCTATCATGTTCGTCTTTCTCATCCGAAGCCCGACAACCCCAGAGAACCACCTTCTCCGGATTCTCTCCATAAGCAGCTAAAGTGTTCCGACATGCACCAAGGTTCCCCAACTCTACGGTGTCGGTATTTTGCATAAAGAGTGGCTATAGGTCCAGCGATCTGATATCCTTCTGGTCATCTCTATCGTGCTCTTTTTGCCGGTGTATTTCATCTGGCACACTCTTCGTTGGAAGATATCGAGGAAATATCTGATATCGGCTCTGGTCTCGGAACAAAATACCGGTTTTTCTCTCTTAGGTGAAATACGAGTGACCAACCATGGATTCAAAGCAGGAAGCAGACTCGTCCGACCGAAAGCCTACCATCGAGACCGTCGAAAACAACCCAAAACATGAAGATTTGACCGGCAAAGATCGCGCGGCGGTGCTCTTTCAAAATGCCACCGAACCTATTGTCGTCTCCGCTGCGGACAACAAGCGGATCTTGAGAAAGATTGATTTGACTATCTTGCCTGTGATGCTGGGTGTCTACTTCCTCCAGCAGCTAGACAAGTCAACACTGTCTTATGCAAGTGTCTTCGGCCTCGTGAAAGATGCTCACCTTGGTGGCCAGGATTATTCATGGCTTGGTTCTATTGTTTATGTAGCCCAACTTGTCATGCAACCTGTCATTGCCTACTTCCTGGTGAAGCTTCCAACCGGAAAGTTTGCTGCTGTTATGGTCCTGTGCTGGGGTATTGTACTCAGCTGCATGTGTGTTGCGAATACATACAAAAGCTTGCTTGCAACTCGTTTCTTTTTAGGATGTTTCGAGGCATCGGTCGGTATGTTAGATCTTTCACCGTTCTATTTCATTCGCTGATATTTCTTGCAGCCCCGACGTTTCTCGCAATCACGACCATGTGGTGGCGTCGTAGCGAACAAACAAATAGGAACGCAGCATGGTATTCCATGAACGGTATTACAAATATGGTGAGTCCTATATTGATCTTAGCATTCGCTTCTGTACTAATTTGGTAAAAGGTTGGAAGTCTTTTGGCATGGGGATTAGGGCATATTCATTCTCCAGTATTTTACTCGTACCAGGTACGCTCAAGTCTCCGCATCCTTATAACAACAAACTTACACTTTGTAGATCATCTTTTTGGCGTGTGGTCTCCTCACCGTAGTTTTCTCAGTGATCGTCTAGTAAGTCTTTCCTTACTCTTTCTTCTGACTTGAGCTAATATCTGCTAGCTTCTTCTTGCCTGACTCTCCGATCGATGCAAAGCTCTTCAATGACCATGACAAACTTCTTGCAGTGGAACGTCTTCGTGCCAATCAAATGGGTGTTGTCTCAACGACGTGGAAATGGGAACATGTCAAGGAGAGTCTGTTAGACTTCAAGACGTGGTGCTGGTTTGCGTTGATTTTTTCCATCTCGTAAGTATCCCGCTTGTCCATATTCAAACTCCTTTCTAATGCAACCCAGAATCCCAAGTGGAGGAATCACAACTTTCGGCCCTCTAATCGTAAATTCTTTCGGCTTCAATGCCTTCGATACCATCCTTCTCAACATTCCTTTCGGCGCAGTTCAAATCATTGCGACTTTGGGAGGAGCCGCTTTTGCAACATGGACCAAACTGAAAGGCCCTGCTCTTGCTCTCCTCTGTGTTCCGCCAATTGTTGGTTGCATTATGCTTCTATGCATTGAACACAGCGCCCAGCACCGTGGCCCGCTTCTCGTGGGATATTATCTTGTAAGTTGCAGTTCATGAAAGTGTATAATGAAACAAATATGCTGACATCTTGATTTAGATCTCATTCTACCCCGGCATTTGTAAATCCACCTCTTCCATCTCTTAACATTAATTAAATAGCTAACTCTGTCGTAGCTCCTCTCATCTACTCCTGGTCCTCTCAAAACACCGCTGGTGAAACCAAAAAGAAGACCACCACAGCCATGATGTTCATCGGCCAAAGCGCTGGCAACGTACGTTCCTCTCAAAACTCTCACTCTTACCTCGTCATTCTCTAATCTTGTCCAGATTCTCGGCCCCCATCTGTATACTACCGGAGAAGCACCAGGCTACAAGCGCGGCCTGACCTCCAGTCTTGTCTTATTTATTGTGCTCATCATCATCGTCGCGTAAGTTCCCCCCTCTTTCTTCCCGGCTATTTCCATCAACCATCCGCTAACCACGAACAATACAGTATATCGACAGCCTACCTCATGTTCCTCAACAAGCGTCATGCCAAACGCCGTGTTGCGGTCGGAAAATCAGCCGTCGTAGTAGACAGGTCCATGATGAATGAGCAGGAGAGGACCGTGAGTGATGGCGCTGACGAAGCCGTGCCGAGCGAGGGCGTTGGTATGGAGAAAGCGTTTGATGACCTCACGGATATGCAGAACGAGGACTTCATTTTTGTTTATTAGTTATCACAAAGCCGAGTTATGAATCTGGATGCTTTGTTGTGGGGAAAATTATTAATTTAGCAACAAGTCTTTCTATGAACAAATAAATCAACATGGATTTGAAGTTTCGCCATGATACTCCAGATGATCTCTTCGACTTTTGATAAAAGCTCACCTGCCGTATCGCTATCGAGGCTGTGTATATCATGCGATATTTAGTATGATCCAAGTTATCCTCTAATATTAAGACACCGGCTGGGATGGCTTTGATTGTGGATATATTAAAGTCGCGTCAAACAATATCTTTAAGATATTTTAAGTCATCTATAGCAAGCAGGTCCGCTTTGAAAACAGGTTGGCAAACGTCTTTATTGATGTTAATTCTCCGTTATTCCGCATTAACGGCTCTTCATCCAATCATTTCAATTTCCGGCACTCACTAGAATTGAGTATCTTCTCAGACACTTGTCACGTCGAGTCAGGCATCCGAGCGTTAGCTGCATCAACCCTAGGAAGTCTACAGTTAGCGTAGCCTTCTACCCCGCTGAATGATTCCTTTACCCAAATGCGATAGTCCATGCCAATGTACCTTGAAGAGATAAAACTAGGCAGTATGCGCACAGAAAAATGTATCAGTTTCTTGATTTCCTCTACGATTTTAAGCAGTTATGGCCTTACCCCTGAATTATCCCATAACCAGCGGCCCCGGCCGCCTGACTGAGATATGCACTTTTCCTCAGAGCCGGGCATTTAGTCAGACTTCTGGAACTTCTGGCTTGCGACAGTTATTATCTGGTTCGATGGTAACAGATAGTAATACAACTATTATAATCTTGGACTGGGCAGTGCCTAATTCTATTACTGATCTACCGCACCAAGGACCTTCTTCTGAGAACCTTCTGACGGCCGACCACATGATACTTCCTGGAGCACTTACAACACAGCTTGCATCTTGGTATATTATATCACACATGACAATTCCACCTCCCAAACATACCGAGTTCGTAGCCCGCTTCGAGCGATACCTGAAGGGCATATTTGCGACCTTGAAGCCAGTTTTTCATCATTCTGGATTTAGCATTGAGCATCCGGATGTGCTAATAAGCATGTGGGGGTGGGGAAGTCAGGAAGATGCGCAAGAATACATGGAGGTAGGAGATCGGAAAATATTTTACCGCAAGTTTTAACGCTGACAATCTCTCTAGTGGCCAGCACATCTGGCCTTTGGGAATGAGGCCGCAAACTTTATTACCGGGGCTGTTTTTTATCAAGGCAAATTGGACCCGGTGACGAGCTTGGAACAGCAGAAGAATGTATTCAAATTATGAAGATTGCATCTGTATCCGATATGTTAAATGGTGGATACTATAGCTACATAGTTGGAATAAGAGAGAGAATATGCTGCTATTGTGTAGAACGTGAAAGCTGCCAATCTTGGAAAGCTCCACTCTCGTTACACCTTCGGAGAGATATTTGTAATTGTATATCCTCTCAAGGTAGCGGATTCACCAGCGTAACCTCAGTCAAAAGTGTTGGTTTCGTCCATAAAACATATGATGATCCGTCACGGTCCCAGTCCAGCTTATCATCAATTAACTTGAAGTCAAAGTGATAGATCAACTTAGAAATCAAGACTCGGAGTTCCATCCATGCCATATTCTGACCCATACAAGCCCGGGGGCCGAGCAAAAACGGTTGGCTTGCTGCGAGGTTATCGGTGGGATTTACTTCTGTCCATCGTTCAGGTCGGAATGTGTAGGGGTCTTTGAAATATGCAGTGTTGTGCGTCACGCTCCACATGTGAACGCCAACGCTGGCCTGTGAGTTTTTCTCTTTAGCTTTGGGTCGGCTTAAACGGGCTTGGAATGATACTTACTCCACCTGGCACAAAATGGCCCGCGATAGTTTCGCCTTCGGAGGGCGTGAGGCGGGGCATACCGAGTGGCACTGGTGGATAGATTCGAAATGCTTCATTGATACATGCAGTAAGATAATTGAGTGATGTTGCTGCTCGGGAGTTGATCTCGCTACTGGTCTTGAATGCTCCTCGTACCTCTTCCTTCAACCTCTGGTACGCATCTGGTGTCCTGACGAGCCAGTACGTCAAGCCGGACAATAGTGTAGCTGATGTTTCCGATCCAGCAATTATCAAGGCGTTCGAATGTGCTGCTAACTGCCAATCTGTGATCTTTAGGTTCTCTCTTTCTTCGAAAATATAAGAACAGAAGTCTTTTCGATCTGGCTTCCTGTTCTGACGGTCAAGGATCTTCTTCTTGCTTAACTCTGCATGCACTCGGCCCGCGTCAAGAAGTTTCTTGGGGATCAGTAGGTTTAGCAGAGCACTAGGTAGTGACATTGCATTGAATGTCTGATCGATGTTGTTCCACTGGATCTGGTCAAGTATAATAGCAATCCAATCATCCGTCTTCCGATTTTTGGTCGATCCAAACGATTCTCCAAATGCCAATTCTCCAAGGACTGAATACGGTTAGCAGACTGCAAAATATGTTTATGTACGGAGATTTTATACTATCAAACGTGGCCCAGTTGTATAATACAGGTAAGTTGACTGGGCCCTTTCGAGATTCATCCACGACAGCATTCATCAACATATCAGCGTATTCTATCACAATATCTTCTTGCTCCAACAAGGCTTTGGCTGAGAATGCATGTGCCTGCGAGGGTGGATTAGTTTGAGCTCATTAATTTTACTTCCTCCATTTACCATCATCTTTCGCATCTGGCCATGCCTGTCAAGATCGGATACCGTAACAATATGCTCAGCGCGTGCCCTAGTTTGAAGTCAAAAAGCAGCTAAGAGATGTAATATTAAGGAAGAGCATACGTATCATCCACAGCATAGAAACTCGGGTCCTTTAGAAGCGGGGGTTTTCCCTTCTTCGCGCCATATACATCCTTCCATGCCTCCACATTCGCAAAGGATAGTTTATTCGGCGCCCATCGAACCACATCACCTAGCAAGAATCAAATAAGCAAAGACTCTTACTCCAACGAGATAGATATACTCACCATACTTATCATGCAAGCCTTTGATGATCCTAGTCGACTGGCCACCTAATTGAGTTCGCGCAAAGAACAACTACGGCAGCATTAGATTGGGATGAGCGACAGCGGCGAAATAATGGTGCAGGAGGCAACGCAGGGCAGGCTTACATTCGAGATGGCGGCTCTTTTGGGCCCTGGAAACTTCGATAATGGATGGAAATAAATATTGTATATTGCTTGGCCAAGAAATAATAAGATGGCCTTCGTAAAGTTAGCATCGTTAGCTTTGAATGAATAACTGATGGGTCAATTCAATACGAACTACTGCTGCCGCACCCAGAAAACTATTTTTTAGGGTCAGTTTCCCGGCACTGGAGCCGAAACGCTCAAGAGTTCCCATGATATCCACTGAGCTATGCATGTTTATGTTTATGTTTGTGTTTTTATTCACGGCACAAGTCTTCCAGGCCTTGTTTATTTTTGCAGCGCGACCTCCATTTCGAGTCTTATATACCTACTATGCACTTTTTTTCCCGCTTGCGCTGCTGATGGCGATGTTTCTTGCCTGGCCCTTGAAGACCCTTTGCTTAGCGTTCACGAGTCAAGAGGGAACCCTGCCAGTGGAACCTGCACTTGCATCTGTACTGTCATGAAGTGCAGGGCCCATTAATCTTTCCGGGCCTTGGAGTTCGATATCCGGAGAATCTGGGGGGTGGATGTTTAGCGACGCCAGTGGATGCGGGGTGTGCCCGCGTCAAAGAGACAGACGACTTATGTCGCTATCCTCTAAACACTAAATACTAAAACATTAAGCATTTCCTTGCCCATGGTCTCCACACAGCTTGCATCTGCCTATGCCATGAAGAGTGTAGCTCCATGAATCTTTCCTGGCGTCGGAGTTCAATATGCGCGGATAACCCGAAAATCTTATATCTAAATATCCAATATTAAACTTCCCCAGCTAACGACCTGTGTCAAGAAGACGACTCATGACATGTGTCAAGCTCATGCTTGCGGTATAGCATTTTTTTGTATGTGAATTATAGCATAGCACCATCCTCCAACTCGTAAGAACCCCTTTGCCCATGCCATGGCCACCACACGGTATGCGCCTCCGAGCAATCACAATCACAATCCCAAGAGCTATGGACCAGCGTTACCCAGGAGGTCGGTCTCTTACCTGACACCAGAACAACTGCTGCGCAAACGAAAGCTGGACCGTGAAAGCCAGAGAAAGCTGAGGTAAACACGTTCCGAGGCTCATGATCAAGGGCAGCACTAACTGATTTTAGAGAGCGTTCCCGGACGTATATTCAGGAGCTCGAGACAACAATAGCCGAGCTCAGACGTCAAAATGAGCAAATACTAGAGGGTCGAGGGTCGGCGGCCCCATGCATATGCCAGGCGCACATGACGACAGGTCCTCACGAGCAGCATGGCCAGAATTCGAATCCGAGCCTTGCAGATAATGGTGCAGGCATTTCAGTGTCATCTGCAGATAGTATAACGTCAAGCTTGGCATCTCCAGACTCTCCGCTGGACTTTGGAACAACCAACATTTTCAATCACTCTCAGATGGCATTTGCATTTGGTGAGAATGACATTAGAATGTGTCTATATTGCATTCACTAACGTCACCGAAATATTAAGACAGTCTGATTTGTGCAGAGTTCTCAGACTATGGCTTATCGGCCGTGTTCGATCCAGATGTTTGGTTCCCTCCGCCCCCGGAGCCAGTCCTGGCGCCAGCAACTGCCTGTGGTCAGGTTTGGGCAGCTACACCAAATATCTCGACACCAACATGTCCCCTTGATGTGATCCTGATCAACATCGTAAGATGGAGGAGAGCGTGTAACGCAACAGGCGGAAATTCTCGAGAGCTTTCGGCTTCAAAATTCCCCAACATCAATTCTCTATTAACTCCTAACCTTGAATCGGAGGCGGCTCCTTTGGCATCGGCGATTGTGAGGGTAGGGCTACGATCATCTTTCGCGACTATAGTGAATGAATGCTGACTGGAGGAGAATATAATAAACGTCATGACAGTCCCAAAACTTCCAGAGCAGATCGCAATTTTGTACGCCACTTGCTCAGTTCTTAGAGTGCGTAATTAAGCACCAGAATTTGCAATCGATGCTGATACTTCCCAGTGGCAAATATCTCCTACGAAGGAGAGCTATGAGCGTCTCACCGAGTGGCTAAGACCAGGAGCAGCCCAAATCGTGAACAGTCATGCAGCATGGATTGACATTCTCCCTTGGTAAGATGGAAGTCTGGGGTAAACAATATCTCCACTGACCGAGGTAAAGGCCGAAAGCGAGAGAGAGAGCCTGCCAAGATGTCAGATATCAGGATCAATTCGATGTTTTTGCGAAGCTATGCAAAGAAACCATCTCGATTAATTGGCCCTTCGAAGCTTCAGATACGCTGGTTGCCGTCTCGGAGAATGACTATCTAATTAATCCAATCTTTGAGCGACATATTAGAGATTTATCAAACTGGACCCTAGGGCAAGAGTTTTTAGACGCGTAAGTTCAGCTTATACCAACTCCAAGATAATTCCGAACTACATTTGCTGATAGCTTCAGATATCCCGAGTTTTCAAATGATGTCAACTTGTCCAAAAAAAGGGCTGTTTGAATATTCCGGTCGCCAATAGAGCTTTCAAAAAAAATATAATTTATAATATGCATCATCTACCTAGCCTGGGGATCCCATTTACTGCTTTTTGGTTTTCACTGCAAATCTTTGATTGTTCCTGAAAATCTCAAATGTCCTCTTGGTAACTTAACTGCCTTGCCAGTGAGGCTGGCGTAGTTCAGCAACTTACTTATTACTCCACTAAGCTCTGACACCGGAATGAAATAGTCTTGAGAATACGAATCCTAGGTCTCTTTGAGTAGAGGATTTTGTTCGATGGCGCCTGGTAGGGTTCCTTACGAGTTAGGCAGGTCTAGGTAAGTGCGGGGACGTTGGATAACAATACCAAGCGCGCAAAAGACCGACGGAGCGGGGGAGTATTGGGGGGTGGGGGCATCGACGAGTAGTAGATGAGCGCGTTTGGTATCTCATGTTTAGGTGGCGGAAGGTTTGTGCTTATATGCTTCTTGAACCGGTAGGCGCCAAATCCCAAGCAATCAACATCACGATCTACATCATATTTTATATTCCTAAATATTGGCTTCCTTATATTCGATTTAGGTTAATTGAATCAGCGAAAACAAAAGCAGAGTGTGCTAGATGTCACTCCGTGCCCTCGAGTGTTTATGTCTGAGTATTGAGATCTCATTCGATTTCTTTTCCGCATTTTAGCGTAAATGACACCTCCATGCAAGCCACATATATCTTGGGCGAGTGGTCCGTGCTAAACCATATTTTGATATCAAATGGCGGTGGTATTGATTAAGTTACTATTGAGTATCACCCTCTTAAGAAAGACTGTATCCACGCCAATGGTTAAAAAATGATGAATCCTGAAGAATTGCAAGTATATGCACGCCAGCTACGGGAATTTTGGGATTCAGGTCACCTAAATGCCAAGAAGAGCACAGAAGGAGACTTGAAGTTCGCGAACCAGGTCCTCGCCCTAAATGGAGACATCATAGACGCCCCAAAGAAGGCAAGGTCTAATGTACTTGTACAGGCAGCGCACAAGATCAAAGATATCTTGAAACCAGCACATGATGTTGAATCCGAGGGCAGTAGTGTATCTGGGGATTCCAGCCACGATTTCCCGCCTGAGTGGAAGAGAAGCCCACGAGCTTTTAGAGCCTTCTTGCGGCTCTGGCGGAGAGAGATGTGGCACGCCTCTCATCAGGCAGGCTCTGACGGTCCAAATTTAGACGACATTGCGCAAGACAGTGATGGCTGGTCGGAGCAGAGTTTCTACCTGGACAACTGGAAAACCATGGGCGACGACGCGGCTTGGGATGATGGCTGGGTGGAAGATCCAGACCTGTGCCACATATGCACGCGCCGTAGCTACAAACGGCTGTTTCTGCAGGGATTCGAGTTCGATGGCGGATACCGCTTTACGACGAGGTCCTTGGAACATGTGAAGAAGTTCGTACCCAGTTGCAAGTTCTGCTCGATGACGGCTGTTGCGTTGGGTATTGAGAATGACCTGGTTGTGCGAGATGGAGACGCAGGAATAGATGTGCGATGTAATAAGATAGCGAAATCGGGGAGTCTTAAGAGCAGCGTGATTCGCTTTCGTGACTTGTATTCCGGCGCCTTTAAGACGAAAGGGAAGATATCCTTTTATCTGGAACCCCAGCTCGAAAGAGATAAAAGAAACAGAAGGCACTCAAGCGCTTTCATAACAGCGGATCACCATATTCAGCTGTCTCTGCTCAGCAAATCTGAGAGTGTGGATTCCAGCCCAACTCAAAATCTGATCCCGGAGTACAATAGCGGAAGATTAATGGACGAAACTGTTGGGTTTGAGAGGTTGAGAACCTGGGTCAACATTTCTTGTGATTCTCCTTTAAGAGAAGCAGCTGTTAAGGATACATGGTTGCTATCGTACCCCATACGACTGCTTGATATCCAAGAAGGCAATTTGAGTTCATTCTCAACATATGTAGAATACGCCGCACTGAGCTATGTTTGGGGGGACTTTATTCAGGTTCAACTTTCTTCACGAACCGAGGCTGATATGTACCATAAAGGTTGGGTAGAACAAGCTGGTACAGAACTTGGCCGAACCATCTCCGATGCTATCAAAGTGTGTCGGGCTGTCAATATTCGCTACCTCTGGGTCGATTCGCTCTGCATCAAACAAGATGAGTACCAGGACAAGCAGGATCAGATAAGCCAGATGCACAACATCTATGGATCTTCAAGCCTGACCATTATCCAGGCCTCAACAGATCCCGCTACAAACGGTAACACGCCTCTCAAGGGCCTACTTCCAGGAACGAGAAACGTCAAACAAATGCAAAGTGAGATCCAAGGTCAAAAGATCATCCTGACCTGTCGGCAACCATTCTCAACGGCTATACAAAAGTCAAAATGGTTCTCAAGAGCGTGGACGATGCAAGAACAATATCTTTCTCATCGGCTTCTTTACTTCACGGACCAGCAAGTGTATTTTGTTGGCAGCAATGGGGACTTCTTTTGTGAAGACACTGTGTTTGAACACGAGCGAGAGAACGTACAGGCATACTGCGAATGCAGTGTATCGGGACAAGATTTCGACTGGGACTTCAATCTCTTTACTACCAAAATATATACCACGCGAGCAGAGGCACATTTTTCCTTACTTTCACAATATACAGGTCGGCAACTGTCACACCAATCGGACGCCCTAGCTGCCATGCAAGCCTTGCAGATAGATTTCTTGAATGATCTCGGCCCTGGATGTGCGGGCCTCTTGAGCTACGTCTTTGACTATAGCTTTTGTTGGTCGCCCTGTTCTGTAGGGATGGCAATGGAGAGACGGGAGGGCTTCCCTAGCTGGTCTTGGGCTGGTTGGCAGGGCGAAGTAAGCCTTTTTCTCGATGTAGACCCCCAGAAGTCCCGGACTGGATACCAGTTGAGTGGAAAGCCAACAAACCCCCACTTCATAGGATCCTCTCTCATTGTGAATGAGGATAATACCTGTAATTCCATGCTTGGGATTACAAATAACGCAACATTATCACAGCTCCTGTCTAGCCTGCCTCCAGAGAAACTCCAGCAACAGCCGTATCGTCGTGAAGGAATGATTCTTTCACCTCAAGCAGCTTCAGAATCAGAGCTAAATAATTACTATTATAAATTACTCGGCCACGCGGCCGATCCTAAACGCACCTTCAACGGAACTTTCGATCTACATCTCCACTTTACCACCTCTACGGCGCGCCTCCGCATTCTCCTTGCCGAATCACCCATTATTCTTGGCGCGGATGGCCAGCCGGGAGGTGAAGAAGGCCGCGGACGCCGCGAAGCTCGTCAACCAGGAAATTTCTACGCGCTGGACCTACCTCCTCCTGTCACATTGCGGAACTCTGCAAAGGCCGCCGAGAAAGAAGCAGCAGAAAATGCCACCGGCCGCCATTGGCCCGGCAAGGCACATGGCATATTTCCCGCGTCCATCGCTGTGTGTAAGGAGTGGCGAGATTCACAGCCGCCAGAGCTAGATGTCGACTTCATTGCAGTGCGGACAACGATCGAGTGGAAACAAGACGATCCTAATCCCAGGCGGCCCGTGAAGCCGGAGATTCTGACGTATTTGAACCTCGTGCCAGTGGCGTGGGAAAAGTCCCGGGCGTGCGGGTGTTGTGAGGTCGAGCATTTGGTTGCGAGGAGGATTGCGAATATTGCAGTCTTGACGATGGATTGGGAGGAGTGCATAGAGGATTGGATTGCGCTGGGTGCAGAGCAGAAGTTCATCGTGCTTGCGTAGAGCTATTGGGCAGGTATATCTAGACAACGAGTCGGTAAGGTGATAATGATGTTCATGTATTTCTGCCAATGCCTCGTTGTGTTCGTTGATGCCTGTGACTTTCTGAGTTGCTTCTGCACGTGGTCTTGCTATAGCTACCTATGTAAGTTTAATTAGCAGAAAGCTCTCCTATACAGACACTTTCGTTTATGTGATTACGCTACTTGGATCCCTGTTCCGTTTTCTATATTGTAGAGTTATTTATAGAGAACGAGTAGAAGTAAACAGCGAATACACATGAGCCGAGGTGAGCAGGACGGGCATGGATGGAGAGAGAATGAGAAAAATGGCGATGGTCGGTCACATGGATTGACATGATATAGCACATAGTATACACTCCAGCAGAAGCAAAAAGTGATTCCGGTCTCAGTCCTTCATCCAAATCGGAAAGTTTTTAGCTATGAAAATATCATAACTCTAAAATAATTGAAAGCCCGAATCTTAAACAATGGAATGAAATACGAAGCCTTTCTTGTTATAACTATGGCATAATCTTGCACAGAAGAAATCTCAAGTTCAAGGCTTCATCCAAACATAGAGCCCGTCAACGTTAATGGATCTCAACTCCCTCATGTCTACTAAATTTCTCAAAGGAACCCGGCCTAGCCCACCATCCACGACAACTTCTACCTCAATGTCGCGTATCCTCACACCCGACCCAATCTCCCTAGCCACTTCTCGATACACATCATCCATGCTTCCGTCAAAGCGTGAGTAGATTACGGTATCAAGAATGGGTTTTGGCCTTCCATCTCGATATACATGGACCCTTAAAGGAAAAATGGAAGAGGATGAGGAGGGGTAGACGTTGAGTGATCTAGAAAATCGATCACGTGAATAGGACCGACGACGTGACCGCGACCGGCGACGTGACCTTGAGCGAGAACGAGAACGAGAATGAGTGCAGCGGTTGAATGGAGAAGCATGATAATGGGAACACTGACAGTCGTAGTTGTGGTGTGACTCGTCGTGTTGGTGGTGGTGGTGATGTTGGTGGTGCTGATGACCATGCTCTAGACGGCAGGACTGTTGACAGGGTGCGGCAGGAGGGTAGATATTGGGTGAGAGGCATTGCTGGCGAAGGAGAAGCTGCTGTAAAGCAGGGTCAGGATAGAAAGGAGTAGCGAATTGCTGCTGTCGAGGGAAAGGGGTTGGTTGAGCGAGGATTCCAGCAAGGTTAGAGTGAAGCGGCATGAATGAGGAACCGCCAAAACGATTTCGGGATCGATAGGGCAGCATTGCATCCATGTTTTCGTTATTACGTCAAGATGTAGTTGCCTTTAGTGCATGAATGCGAGGGCAAGTAGATGAAAAGCTAGAGGAGGTTTGAGATATATATAGGGTTGTGGCAACTGAGGGACACGAGGATTCGAAGCAAACAAATCAACATCATGTTTTTTAGGTTGGACAAAAGTGTTGCAAATTCCCATGGTGAAGGGACTCGACAGAGGAAGCCTCAGATTTGCTCACCGAAGCTCCAAGTGGGTGCCTGGACGAGTTAATTACACGCAACGTTCCGACACATTTAGACCGGATGAGTGATGGTTCAATCACTTCTCGTATACATGTTCAAAACCTCCGTAAGCGTACAGATGCCACGTAGTACAGTATCTTCTAGCTCGCCACCTACTTCACCGATATTTTGCTTGCCAGTGGAAGAGATCCAAGGCCAGATTTGGTAACCCGATGGGGACTTGATGAGTCTGACGAAGAGATGAGCTTCCAGAGAACGGCCAGATGCAGATTTCGAATGGCGCACGGTAGGGATACAACATGGAAGCACATTTAGAAGTCACCTCGGCTTATTCGAGCCTTAACAAACAGAAGAACGCCGCACAAACGCTGCAGCCTACTAAAATTTTATGGAGGACTTGATGCCTTTCGGCTGTCTCGGATGGCGTACTCAAGATTGTGCCAAAATCTCTCAAGAACCATCCGAGTACATGTTCCACAAGTCGCCGTTATCTAAAATTGGGGCTGGGGTCGCAAGCCTGATCTTCAACTCTGAAGAGTTATACACAGCTATACACATTTATCTTCATTTGCAATAAAAATTAATTTTTTTTGATACAAAATCTGACAACTAGCGTTGAACAAAGGACAAGGTGCACAAAAGAACAGCGGCCACGAGCTGAATCCTGGCATGGAATACGGACAGCTTTGCCGGTTCTACGAGCCGCAAGTTTTGTGTATATATATGACAAATGTTTGGATGTTCTCGCTCCAACCACATGCCTTGCATGCGTGGAAGGTTGCCGGGGGAGCACTTGAATGTGGAAAGCGTGGGACTTAAGGGCACGACAAGCGAAGAAGAGATACGGCACAATACATAGGCCTTCGGTAGAATAAGATTTTGTGGCCAAGCCAAGGCCGGCTTCTTGACAGAGGTTATAATCAACAAGCCAAAAAAAAATGGAAAGAAAGGGGGAAGGCCAAAAGGGGAGAGAGTTTGAAGGTCGCGGCCTCAGGCCTAAGGCCTAAGGCCTGAGGCAGTCGGAGGATCTGTCCTCAGCCGCGGCGCGCCGATTCAGGATTAGCGCCATGCCAAAGATTGGTCGAAAGATTGCGACCATCTTCTTTTTGCCTTCGAATTTCAATTCCATTGACATCCATCCGCCTCGACGAAACCACCCAAGACTACTCCCTCCCGTTGCTCTTTTGTTCTTTGTTGGTCGCATTTAATTACGATCAATTTTCCAGACCTGTTTCGCATACTCTTCTTTGTAACCGTTAATTCTATCTTCGCCTCAACATGGCCGGTCTCAGTCCCCAAATGTACGCAGAGAGCTACTCCCTTTCCCCCATTTTTGTCTGTCTCATATCTAACAGACTTGCAGTACCAATTTGGTAATCATCCTCGTGATGATGCAAGTTTCAAAGAAGATTCCTATGGAAGACCCGAACGTCCTGATGGCTATTCGTGGATGTTATGTTCTGTCGAACGTAATCATCGTCTCGATATACGCCTATGTCCATTTCATGATCAATAAAAAGAAGGGTGAGCACCACGACTACGTATCTACGGAATGAATGTAACCTAATTGGAGTTTTCGCAGACATGACAACTCTCAAATACGTTGAACAACCTCAAATGGGTTCCACCGAAGAGCCAAAGCTTGTTACCACCACCAACCACAAGTACGACGTCGACCAGATGAAGGCTCTTTACAAGGCGCAACTTATGGGCGTTGGAATGATGTGTGTCATGCACCTGTACTTCAAGTACACCAACCCTCTCATCATCCAGTCGATCATCCCACTCAAAGGCGCATTCGAGGGCAACGAGATCAAGATTCACCTATTCGGAAAGCCAGCCATTGCCGAGTTGAAGCGCCCATTCAAGGTCGCTCCCGGAATATTCAGTGCTCTCCAAGGGGGTGCTGCACCTACACAGGACAAGAAGACCATCGAAATCGCGGAGAAGGCCGGTCGCGGGGGTGCCAAGGAGGAATAGATTCATACCCTTCTAATTACATCTGGCAAGCAAATATAGAGATTTGTATGTGTAGGTTGAGTTAAGCAGATGGCATGCCGAGGCTAAGATGACCTCTGGCTTTTCAATTGTATTTGTAGATAGGTGCCTGGTCAAACACTCCTCGAAAATCAATACGTTGTCAGGATAATAAATCGTGTCTCGTGCGGGTGGTCACACTACAAAACCTATTCTGCCTCAAAGTATCCAGAGGTAGGAATACAAGAGCCGAAAATGTAACTGATTTACACTGTCGATCCCAGCTCTCTCGAATTTATGTATCTAGATAGAAATGAAGATTCTCTCTCCGTCGAAATAGCTGGTCACGTGAGCAATACTTGAAAGAGAACATACTTTTCCCGTCCAGGTTTAGATATTTGCTCCACTAGGCGGCCTCTACCCAGACAACTTTACCAATCTCTATTTCGTGGGGCAATTTCCTAGTTTAAATTCATACCTTGGTTGGAAGTTGCTTTTCTTTTAAAATATTTACACGGTCGGGCCCGAGGCTACTGTTTTCTCGAATATTACCCGTCCGAGCTCCTGCGTTCCTTGCATGTGCTGTTTCAGCCTTGCCTTGCTTCTCACCTCTCGATTTCCTACCGTTGCTCAACCCAAGCCCCAGAATATATCATAATGGAACGACCATCCACGCCCCCTCCGCAGACAACTGCAAAGCCTCAAGCAAGATCGCCACTGACTCCTGAAGTGACACGCCGAATAGTTGGTTCCTCCGTTCCAGTTGCCTACTCATCTAACAATCCACAGGAAGAAAATCGCCTCAAAGCCAAAGCACTGCGCGAACGTTTCCTCGCCGCCCAAGCCGCCGAAGCATCAAAACCTACAGTACGAACGCCGGCAGGCTTTATAGCGACCGAAGGGGTATCCGGCTCTGGCCAAAAGCGTGCTCACAGTGCCATCTCGAGAACCCACGTCCCCGCCACATCCCGCGATGCGCGCAATAACCCCGCCAAGCAAGATGAGGGGATCCAGCCCGCGCGCAGATTCAGGAAATATGTCGACCATGATTTTAGCAAGATGACGGATACGAAGGGTGGTTTCTTGACGGCCGAAGATGATCCATGGAATAAGGCGCTGTTAGCGGATAAGGACGGGGAGATCAAGCCGCCACACATGACGCTCAAGGAGTGGGAGCGGCATCAGTTACTGAAAGGGTTACGGAATCAAAAAGCTGGACCATTTGAACCAGGTTTTGGGTCAAAGGGTCAGGAGGGCAAGAAATGTAGAGAGTGTGGAGGTTTGGATATCGATTGGCAGTGGGTCGAAGTGTTTCGGTGTGAGATCTGTCAGAGATGCAAAGACAAGTTTCCAGAGAAGTATAGTTTATTGACAAAGACGGAAGCAAGGGAAGATTATTTGCTGACGGATCGTATGTGTGTCTTGTCCGGTTTTCGTTACGTTGACTAACATTGGTATAGCTGAGCTAAAGGATGAGGAACTTCTCCCTCATCTCAATAAACCTAACCCTCACAAGTCACATTGGCATGACATGATGCTATTTCTTCGATATCAAGTGGAAGAATATGCATTTAACACGAAATGGGGCTCGGCTGAAGCTCTAGATGCAGAGTTCGACAAGAGAGAATGTGATAAGAAGAAAAGGAAGGAGGATAAGTTTAAAAGCAAATTACTAGAGTTAAAGAAGAAGACGAGGACGGAGGCATATAGGAGGAATATGAAGAATGGTGGGAAAGCAGGGCAGTTTGGTGATCGGATAGGGATGGGAAAGCATGAGCACGAGTGGGGGCAGACGGTGGAGAACGAAGAAGGAATGACGGTAAAGACGTGTTCTGGATGCGGGATGGAGGTGGAAGAGTTGAGTTTTGATTAAGTCTGATTTTGGAAGACTACAATGACGCTGCGTCGGACATGTCACAATAGAACATGTCACAATTAGATGGCTCACGGCAGACGGTGCTGTAGTGCTGCGGCACATGTAACACGTAACGAACCGCAGTCAATATGATGAATCGGCCCACGTTGTACCTGCTTTTGTTGATTGAATTTTACTGGTGAAAAACCGAAGCTATCACGAGGACATACTTACTTACTTATTACTGTTTTATACTATGTATAAGTTATTGGATATATAAATATATGTTTCTGATATTCAGCACTTGATGCAACATTTCCAATATTAGCATCTTAAAGCGGCGAGCAATGCTCATAAAGCAGCGTCTTGCCCCTTGTCGCCTGAATTGTGGCCTTAACAACCGTCGCGTACAGATCTCGGTTCGGTTCAGGATTTAGAGCTCTAATACCCAGCACCTCGACCTGTCACCATCAGGAAAACCACACGCGACGGTCGTATGCGAGTGTTTTTCCCAGCGATATACAAACTTGCTCAAGCTGCCTAGCATCTCCGTCTTCCTCATTCGTACTGCCCCTCCGCTGCAGGCGCCATGTGCAATTGAGCGCGCGGCTACGCAACGCAGTCAAGACAGCTCTCCTTAGATCGGCCCCCTAACGTGGTTTGCGCCCACATTCATACTTCAACAAATGCGAGCTGCGCGGAAGTATACAGGTGCGAATTGCGAAGTGGTGGTAGTTGCTGTCCCCTCCCTCTGGCTGTGAGATTACGATGGCATGGCAGTCGCTGTCTGGCAGCATGGGGGCGGGCACGAACGGTGGTGGAAATGGAGGCGGTGATGGCTCCCAACAACAGTCAAACCAGCCGCAAGGCACCGAGTATACTCTACAAGGTTTGTGATTCCGTGTTCTTATTGCCTCTGGGCGGTGGTGGAAGATGTGGAGGAGCTGGTGCTGATGATTTTTCCTCTACAGGGGTAATGCGCTTTCTCCAAACCGAGTGGCATAGACATGAACGAGACCGCAATGCGTGGGAGATTGAAAGGCAGGAGATGAAGGGGAGGATAGCAAGGTTAGAAGGTAGCACCAGGAAGAGCGATGCGAGCAACAAGAGCTTAAAGAAGTATATTAATATGCTGGAGAAGGCTTTGAAAGACCGAGATACGGAAGTCAAAGCTTTGAAGGCCGGAGCAGAAGGGAAATTAGGACAATCGATTAGAGAAGTAAAGGAGAAAGAGAGCGCGAGTGCTAAGAAAGCGAGACGTAAGTCTTTTATCTCCCCCTTTGGGGGGCAAAACTCTATATATGCTCATGAATTCTTAGCAGGACAAGAAAAGCCGCACAATTCGTTCTTGGATACCGAGGAAGGAGGACAGGTCGATGAGGATCCAGATCGAAACAGCTTGAAAGGATTCATGGACAAAACCCAGGGAGAGATTACGTATCTCATGGTATCACCTTCGAATCCACTTCCACCTCGAGACTCCCCTCCGGAAGAGATCCTCCTGCAACCTCCATCATTTGGTCAGGGGGGCGGGCAACTTAGTATGGAGGAGATGCATCAACAGCAAGCAAGGCAAAAAAATATGCGAGAGTCTAATCTATCTCGACCGTCCCCGTCTCCGAACCATCATCCACCCCCCCTTCCCGTAACATCGAATGTTACTGTTAGTAATGTAGATGCACCAATTTCTCGCGCATTGGCAGACCAACAGCCATTGCCTCAACCCACCCAACAAGAATGGGCCACGACCCTCCAAGTGGTTGAACCGCCAGAAGAGCAGGTTACAAAGATCCATCATAGTTATGATTCATATGGCCGCGAAATCGATCCCGAGGACTCGGAAAAAAATACAAACACTGAGGCCGATGGATGGGATTTTAACGACACAGCTCAATTTCCCGATCCAGAGATCAAGGCAGTCCCACAAAGACCCGATACAGATTTGTTTCCTATTGCACAGGAGCCTAAGTCGCCGAATCGAGGGCCAGGATCACATCGAAGGAAAGGGTCGATGTCCCGACGAAGGAGTGCAGATCATGAGCTGTCGTTGAACACGGGGAATAAACCCGACAGTGGAAGTTTCAAAGTCCGATTTGGATTGAGAGGTCATCTCGATGCTGTAAGATCTGTAATTTTCACAGGCGGTGGAAGTCCCGGCGAGCCTGAAATTTGTACCGCTGGCGATGACGGGACAATAAAACGATGGATCATTCCAGCGCGATATGACAATCAGACCGGGATGCACAACAGCCCGAATGATCTCGATATTCAGAGTTATTTCACTCATCGTGGTCATACCGGAACAGTCATGTGTCTCACTGCATGGTCACCATCGCAAAACTTCTCAAGCGGTGGGCGAGCGCAAGGTGATGGATGGATATTCTCCGGCGGTCAGGATGCGGCTGTACGGGTATGGGAACGTGGACGAGTCGATCCCAAAGCAACCCTTCAAGGGCATACCGATGCAGTTTGGACTGTTTGTGTGCTACCTGGAACCACGGGAGCTGTTTTCGGTCAGAACAACGCCTATGGGGGGCCTGATCGTATCTTGCTTGCCTCAGGAGCTGCAGATGGGACTGTAAAAGTTTGGTCTGTCAGCGCGCCGCCTCAATTGATGTCACCTCAAGGTGGTAGCGGGCGGAGAGGTGGTCGCGTGAGAGGAAACTCGATGTCTTCTGGGTCCGGGTTTCCTTCTTCGCCGCAGCCAAGCGTAGCATCCAATTCCCCGTTCCACTACACTCTCATCCATTCCATATCTAGAGCAAACAGCACAGCGTCACCTACGTGTATCACACCGCTCTCGGCATCTGGCGATGCATTCGTCGTCTCATACTCCGATGCCGCAGTTCTTGTTTACGATACTCGAACGGGCGAAGAAGTCGCTGCTATGGCCAGTCTCGAAACATATGACCATACCGTTGCAACAGGCGTGAATGCCATTGTTGCAACTACGAACGGCCTGGATGGATCCCTAAGCTTTGACTCCGGTCGTGGCCTTTCCGAAGACGAAGGAGTAGTCGGAGGAGCGACAGGAACAAGCGGTGGTGTTGAGGGGATTATCATCTCCGGCCATGAGGATAGATACATTCGTTTCTACGATGCTAATAGTGGTAAGTTTACCCGTCTCCCAGACTCTCTCAATGGGACTGACGTTTTCCTAGGCCAATGCACGTACAACATGCTCGCGCATCCGGCAGCCATCTCCTCTCTCTCTCTCTCTCCAGATGGTAGGGAACTTGTCTCCGCTGGCCACGATGCAAGCTTGAGATTCTGGTCCTTGGAAAAAAGAAGTTGCGTTCAAGAAATTACGTCTCATCGGCTTATGAGAGGCGAAGGTGTCTGCTCGGTTTCATGGAGTAGAGATGGCAGGTGGGTGGTTAGTGCTGGGGGAGATGGGGTAGTCAAGGTGTTTGCTAGATGATGTGGGTTTGGTTTTGTGGCATGAAGAGCAAAGGCGAGATGAGGAGCAGAAGAGATGGAAATACCCTTTCGTTTCGCTGTATTTTTGAACCGCGATCAGTCGCAACCTTGGCATTGGTTGGGGGGTATATGGCATTTGCTGTCGAATATATGCATGAATGGGATATGGAAATGAGCGAGTTAGTATCTCAAGATGAGAGAGCAGTTGGCGGTGCATATGTACGGATTAGTTAGATCATACCAGACCAGACAGACCCATCGCCGCGGGCGCCGTACAACTTTGTTATTTCTTTCTTGGAGGATTTCTTTCTGGGAGGAAATTGTAAAATTAAATTACAAAACAGAAGATGTCGCGATCCGAGACTTCTTATATTTTTTTCTCGCTCTTATGCGTGAGCTTTGAGCTTATGTTTGCCCGCTTACTGTATTCCATACAGGACCGTCCGTACCTAGATAGCTTGAGGCTTCGCCGGCACTTGATGCTTAGGCCCCCTAGCCAAAAAGTTCATCAGGGGCAAACCAAACACAAACCAATCCCAGGCAATGCCACGCAATGCAATATCAATCCACAGTTAGATCATGTGACGTAACCCCGCAAATGCAATCCGCCGCTCTCCCCGGAAAAATGAACGTCCGGAGATTCGCCGAGAAAACCAAAATATCCCTCCTCTTCGTCTCTCTCTTGAGTGCATGTCTATTCGCAATATGTATCTGCTGGGGAAAGATTCCCCTCTTATAGCCTGAGAAGGAATGGAGTCTTTTCCGTCCCCTTCCCCGGCACGACCTCCGGCTGGTTCTATCTCTCCTGCTGCAGCTGCCGGTGTCCCGTCGGCCGCGAAGAAGCGTCGGATCCCGGTATGCAGTGTTCCTTTTTTTCTTGGTTTTGAGTTCCTCCCCTTGTCTCCTTGCTTCCGGTTTCGGATTTTGCCATATTGTTTAAATACCGTATAAATGTGCGGGAGCAATAGTCAATGGTTTTGAAAGAGGGAAACATGTTGCTGATTGGATGTTTATCTGTCTGCTTTGCTTGCTTACATGAGGATATGATGTTGACTTGACTCGAATTATAGAAAGCGTGTGCCGGATGCAGAGCCTCGAAGGTATGTTCTAAGTTTCTTTTTTATTCTCCTTTACACGGCCTCGTTGGATAGACAGTATAGTTAGATGTGATGTGGGTTGCCATTGGATGAAGCGTGAGACAGGAAAGATAGATAGTAACAAAGAGCAACTTAAACCGGGAGGTGAGAAGGGAAGAACCGAGCTAATTATTTTCAAAGCTGAGATGTGATGGCGGGAAGCCCTGTACGAGATGTAGGAGCGTCGGCGTGGTATGTGATTTTGAGAGGCCGGTATTAGATCCAGTATCTGAGTGTGTTATCCCCTAAGAGGGAATAAATCCCTTCCATGTTCAAAAACATGGAGGCCATAATAGAGAGCTGAGAACAGAACAGGAAGTTAGCGCGAATAGAGTCGGAAATGGAAGCTCTGAAACGGCTCGTCCCTGATTCCGGACCTGGTTCCATTGACGGACAGCAAAACAGGACGTCTACAGCTGTGGCATTGTTGGAACTACAGCATCAGAACTTACACTCGAACCAGAATCAGGGGCAGGGAAGTGAGATGTCTCCCGCCTTTGGGAATATCGGTGGGCTTCCCCCAATGCGAGACATACGAAGCCCTGTATCTATGAGCGCGGGCAGTGTTGAGATCCGGCAGCGTGAAGTCGATATGGAGATGGAGATGGAGGGAAGAAGGGGAGAGTTCTTTGACGGCCAGACGAGGTTGCGAGGCGCTCAGACGAGGAGCGTCGGGGCAGGGCAAAAAAGAAAAAGAGGGGATTTTGAACTCAACGAGGAAACTGGAGCTGGCATCGATTTCATTGCAAGGGGTCTGGTGAGTTTTGAGGATGCAATGGTATATTTTGGGTCTTTTTTTCAGGGTTGTGTGAGTTTTCCACTTCTTGTGTCTCGCGTTGCTTTTGACATATGTGGGAGCAAATTTAGGTAAAGAAAAATACTTCTACTAACACAACTGGGGGGACAGGATAAATATGTCCCGGTTTTTAACTCAAATTACGATACGTTTGAATCGGTGAGAGAGAGAAGCTCGATGCTCTTTGATGTCATCTGTGCTGTGGGATGCAGAGCAGAATGCGGTAAGACATCCCTCACTCTCTTTTCTCCCCATCTTCACTCCATCATCTCCATCTATCATCTATCATCTACCATCTAAATAAGTCCCATTTTGGAACTAGGCCCGGGATCGGAACAATACCAAACCCTCTCCAACGCCGCTAAATCCCCCCTTTGTGACGTTATGCTTGGCGCCGTCCCGCCCTCCATTGAGACCATACAAGCCCTACTCGTACACGCCAGTTATTGGGAAAAGGGATGGCTGTTAACTAGCGTTGCTGTGAGAATGTCACTTGATCTCGGCTTACCAGAAGCGTATAATAAGCTTTGTGCGATTGTTTTGGGTACAAGTGGTGCGGAACGAGATGTGATTGCGGAGGGTGTATCATTTAGACGGGCGAGGGTTTGGTTCGGAACGTTCATCTTGGAACATATGTGAGTATTGCGTGCCTTATATCCTCCTTTCATGTGGAATAGAGGTGAGAAAATTGCCTGGACTAATAATTTGGGTCCAGATTGAGTATAGATTGCGGAAAGAAGCCCGGTATAAAAGCTAGTTCCAGCGAGGCTGTGAGGAGAATCAGAGTATTACTCCGACATCCAAGTAGAACTTCTGTCGATTTCAGGTTATTTGCACAAGTAGAGGTATGCAATTCTCATACCCCATATACTTAGGCAATGGTCACTAACAGTATACCTCCCTGTGCAGTTGAACAGCATTCGAGGTATGGCAATCACTTGTGTTTAAATTAATTTCTCTCACCTATTTTGTAGCTCGTGCCCATGAGAGGCTTACGCTGCCGGTGGGAATTGCTTTAAGTGACGATGAGATGAGCGAGATAGTGCAAGGTACAAGAATAGATTTGAGTATCTGGCTCAGGTAAGAGGCACTCCCTAGTATGATTGGTAAAACATTAACCTTATGAAGCGATTGGGTAAACCTTGTTGGTATGTGCTTCCCTTTATTTGATAGAAAAGCATCTGTCAGGGGTAAGCCTTTAACTAATATCGAAATCTAGAATCAACAGTAGAGTCAGAACAGGATAGAGCCAGTCTTGTTATCAATCTTCGAATCCAGCACGATTGGGCAGAAATGACCATGTTGTGTAAGGGTTTGCAGGGAAGAGGTATTGATAATGTGGCGTATGTATTCCCAATCCTGCTTCTCAAAATACCTATATTAACACTGGACATTGTAGTATCATGTCAGATCCCCAACGTAACCTAATTCACCTAGCAACAATGAGTGCACAGAGACACCTCTCGACTATCATTGAAAAGCCAGAATTATATATTGCCACTCTTCGGTATGGAATGGATTTTGTCTGGGGTAAGCTGTCTTATTGATATATGGTTTAATCCAAAAATAGCTTTACAGTTGAATCGGCTGACATGAAATGGCGAGCAGCAAAATGTGCTTTCTCCGTTCTCCTTCTTCTCAGACTTGCCCATCTTCTGCCTCCCTCAACCAACATGTCGTCCTTAATCTCAGATGCTAAGATTCTCCTACGGGAGCTTTCAAAAGTCCGCGGCTCAAGCAACATCTATTACCGCATCCTGTGCTTGAGCGTAGAAAAGTGCGAAAAGGTTTTGAATGGAGACTTGGGGCAAATAAATGGTGGCGGTGTGGCGGATGGGATTGATGCTGAGGCGGATTTTCAGAGTTATGTCCCGAAGGAGTTTATACTGGAATGGAATTTCCCTGGATTGACTTTCTGTTGGATGCCCTTCGATTTCCAAGACCTCTTCTTGGATTTCGGGAATGGCTTATGAAATAGCTTGACTTTGCCATAGCTTCCAGAAATACTCTTGATAGTTCCATCCATGACAGACAATATTTTGTCGACCGAAGGCATCCGCAGCAGTCGCCAACTGTATTCTATGTGATTGGTGATCAGACTGCGCTGTGGCCCCTTATGACAGCTTTTCCTGTTCCTCCTCTTCTTCCTCATCGATGTCTTGCCTAAATTCTCCATATAGAACTTCACAGACCCCACCCAATGGTACGTCCATAACAGCATCCGTCCCTTCACTCCACAGGGTCTTCCAATCTTTTATCGACTTCTCACCGCTTGCCTTATCGAATCTATCCCTCTCCATTCTATCTCTATCCTTCCTCAGTCTCGCGTGGCGACTCTCCAACCTTCCCTTTCCATCGATAGTCGCTACATTCGCCGCATCGTCGATTATTGTTTCGATGCTACTCAAGGGCAAGGTCAAATAACCCGTATTGTAGCTCGCCAATGCGACATATATGTATACCAACAGCATCACCAAGAAGCTAGGGACCGCTAAACTCCACCACCGGTTTGGATAGTAGTAAATTCCCAGCGCATGGAGAAATGGTGATGGGAGATATGACCAGAGAAGGTACATGAGGAAAGTGAGAGAAGAGAAGAGATACAACACAAAGCCATAATATTCGTATGTTGGTACTTTCGGAGAGGCTCGTGGAACAGGCTCAATCTCATCGGCAGAACTATCAGGAGTTGTAGGCCGCGAAGGTCGAAGGAGAGAGGTTAAGGAGGGAGAAGGGGGGAGAGGAGTCGGCGGCCGGCCGTAAAAGGGTGGTGCGAAGAAATTGTGCTGGAGTGGTGGAGGGGAAGAGTCGGAGCTTGAGGACGAATCCCCTCGATAATGGGACTGAAACACTGCATCATTGTCATCCGAGGAGGAGGGCATGCTGACTTTGGCAACGGAAAATCAGCTCGATCGCGTTTTTGGAAAGGTTTGAAGTTGAGGCTCGCGACTTTGGAGCCACGGCACGTGATCATATGCACTGGCCGGCCTCGTGAACTACTAACTGACCACCCCTCAAAGACTTTCCTCGCCTCAAATGTTATGCTAAATATATCTAATGCATACTAAACTCGGTTTTAATATATTATTAGTATCTATTTTTCTCACGCGCTGTGAGAACCACTAATAATATCCGGCCCATCAACTAAATACATTGAAAATGTTATTATTCTTTACTCTCATATGAAGCAGGACTTTCCCCCAGCTGCATTCACAGATGCTAATCTCGAACCCTTTACTAGACTGCGCTGAAAACTCTAGACCCAAGCAGATTGGCAAGCCTCGAGTATTTCATCTTTAGCTATGAGGCCCTTCATAGACCAAAAGTTTTTGCAGACTGGGCCTTTTTCTTTCTATTTAGGTTTCTAATAATTTAGAAAATGTGTCTAGCTGCTAAATATACTGTTTGTTTTCGCTTTTTCTTCTGCTGTTAGATCTTTCCATTCTTTCACTTCGTCCGCTACTACATCGAATTCAGAGGATAATATCCGAAGTTGGGATATATAAGAACAGGGTTTCCTTTCCCTATGGCAGGACAGCACCTGGATATTATCATATGAAAATCACAAATTCCACACACCTAATTCACTTTTCGAGCATGAAAATTAGCTGCATAGTACTATGCGTCTACAGAGCTAGATTTACTTCAACTATTGCAATTTTTATCTTGAAGATGCGCCCTATCGAATATAGGCACTATTCGCACGCAAGCACAGGGATTGAACACCTGGGCGTGGTACAGTCAGCGCCCACCTTCCATATTAAGCTACTTTTATGTGCTTCAGATCTCACCAGTTAATTAGGGCGGGTTATATTCTGATACCTCCTTGGATTCGATTCTTTTTTGTTTTTATAGTTTCTGGGTGGCCATTTCTACTGAGCAGGCCCAGCTTCAAAGTGTTCTCGAAGGCTCTCTCTGTTCGGTCGTATATTCTTTCATTCATTTATGTGTGCCAAAATGCCCCCTTTCTCGCAATTTCTTCAGCAGCCATAGATCGATAAGGATTGCATCAATCAATTCTCGTATCTTCTGGTTGGCTTGTTCTACTATTGGCTGTTTCTGAAAATCGGTCTTGCAGATCCCGTACACCCGCTTTGCACCGAATATCAATCAGATAGCCGAACTAGAGAAAGCTTATTTCAGTCGCTTCTCCCAGAACAATGGGTCAGTTGTTTCTCTATCGCTCATCATAATTGCCGACATCTCCAGCCTCACATCTAGTAGATGCTGTCAATACGACGTTGGAAATGGAACACTTGGCTTGGGGAATTGATCACGAGCCCCGGCATCACGGACAGTATTCCGACAACTACCTACATCTATCTCTCAGACATCACGGTAGTTATCAAAACATTCATAATTAACTTATCTGTACGATGTTGTGATGGACAGACAAATCCCTACGGGAGTGTGATCACAGTCGAGGTAGAAATTAGTGAACTCATTGTTTTGTTGATCGGCAGTCATTAGTTTACTAACATATGAGTTGTGACGTACAAAATGTTCTATGGATGTTCTAGGGGCGATTTCAAGAGTGGGTGGATCCAGGTGAAGAATTGCAATTATGGGTCCAGGGGAGTAAATGTTATCTTCGACCTCGAGGATGTGAGTTGAATGGATATTAATTCTGTTCAATTTCTTGGCGCTATTCCTGACGTTGATTGGCCGCATGTAATAAATATATGCGAAGTTCTCTGTTTTTCTTCGACTTGCGTCGAATATTATCTACTTAACTCCCCGATCTCACATGGTCTCGAGGTTGCATGTCTCACAGGCTCAAGTCAAGCCCTGGCCATTCTACTTACCCGCTTTCCCCACTCGCCGTGCCACATGGGCGGACCTAGAGAATTAATTAACTTCAGATATTGTTTCAACTGGATCTCGAATACCCGGAAACATTTCAGGGTGCCCTTGAATAGGTCCACAGTATTTAACCTTAAAGACCCGGCAGTTTCTCCTCAAAGGTGAAAATATGAGTTAGTCCCCACCCAATTACCAAAAAATATATACTCCCCTAAATTGCGATTATATTGATAAGCTAATTTTTTAATCTACGGCAGTTGGTACTACAGACTAAGATATCATCTCATGATGAAAGCACTGGTTTTAGGTAGAAAATTAGTTCCGTTGTTTATTCTTATGATTTAAAGACGCGGCACAGCCAGCTTCTACTTCTTTTCCTCTTTCTTTTTTCATCTTTTTCTCTCCGTCCCATCTTTGCTGTTCTAATATCAAGCCAAGATGCTTTGGAAGTCCATTGCAGTCGCTGCGGCGATCCTTGCACACGATGTTTCTGCTCAAAGTATGATGCGTTTCTCCTGCGGTCAACTTGTTATTGAGCGTTTGGATCCCTTGGTCAACCCGGGAGAGACTCTTTCTCCCCATCTCCATCAGGTCGGTGGTGGAGATTCATTCAACGCTACTATGACTCCAGTTGACTACGACCCATCCAAGCAGTCTACCTGCACAACTTGCACCTTTAGCGAAGACTTTTCTAATTACTGGACCGCCAATTTGTATTTCCAGGCACGAAATGGCAGTCTTAAGCGTGTTCCACAAATGGCCAACCAGGGTCTCAAGGCAAATGGTGGTTTGACTATTTACTATATCCCACCGTATGATGGCAAAACTACGGTCACTGCATTCAAGCCAGTATGTCAGCCATATAAAATCATTGAATTGCTTAAGACTAACCTTGATGCCAGGGTTTCCGCATGCTTGCTGGTGACCCAACATTACGTTCAGCGAAGGGCACGCAGCGCCAAATTTGCCACCGTTGTTTTAGCACTATTAATCAAGTTCCATTTGGAGGTGCCCCTTGCACCGGTAGTGATACCTCGTCATTCCCTACTGGATTCTGCCAAGGAGGAATTCGCTCTACTGTTACCTTCCCAACGTAAGTTTTGGCTTTGCTCACTACGAATATGAAGAAAAAATCGCTTACATCAATCAATCTTAGCTGCTGGGATGGAAAGAACATTGACAGCCCCGATCACAAGAGCCACGTTGCTTACCCCGCCAGCGGCACGTTCGAATCGACCGGCCCATGCCCATCAACCCACCCTGTTAGACTTCCTCAAGTTATGTATGAGATTATGTGGGATACCAGACAGTTTAACACCAAAGAACTTTGGCCAGAGGATCCCAAGAAACAGCCATTGGTTTACAGCACTGGCGACGCGTAAGTTATATTTTCACAATTGAAAGTTTATATTCTAACAGCATATTTTCAGTACTGGATTTGGACAGCACGGCGATTATCTATTTGGCTGGAAGGGTGATGCTCTTCAAAGAGCTTTGAATGCTAGATGTGCCAATGCTCAATGCAAAGAGCTCACTTCACAGACCTCTGATGCTGCGATGAAGTGCAGCAAGCAACAAATGATCAAGGAACAGACTGAAGGATGTAAGTTCATTGCTTTAACTATAAACATAAAGTTTTCTGACAGTACCTGATTTCTAGGGCTTACTGAGCTCCCTGGTGGACTTCCAATTACTTCCTCTTGAAGAACTCTATGGCGGACTTGAATTGTGAAGGAAATTCTAAGATAGCCTAATGTATGCCACATTTTTACCAAGTCGCCTGTTTCGCACTTATGCAGTGTGACCATGAAAGAGTGAAAATCATCAACACGATTTTGCAAACCCCCGCCAGGTTCTACCAGACTATCTGGAAAGTTGAATTTAAGTGCCAAGAATGGATATGGCGGTAGCACGTTCGGGCCCCAAAGAGAAGGTCGTTTCTCTGAGTATAAGAACATTCTTTTAGACAGCCAAGAAAATCTGTCTTTAACAAACGATGAGTCCGATGATTGCTCGAACTAAAACCTGGACTCCAAAAGTCGAAACGACCTTCCCGATAACCTTATGGTCTACATCTAGGATGGACAATAACGGTGCGCACTTAGAGATTGATTGATATACACCGAGGGTCGGGAGATCACCCCCGCAAAATCTAATATAGGCACGAATATTTATTCTAATTTGGGAGGTTTCGTTCAACGAGCCAATAGATGGGTCGCCTCGAAGTAGAGTACAGTAAGAGCAGGTGGGGCTACGAAGTACATCAAACTAATTCTGGAGAAAGTAATATAACCAAGTTCTTCAGAAATATTTAATACTTAATTTTTGGAATTTCTAATTCATTTCTTAAAGTTGTCACAACTTTGGAACTCGCATTTGAGATTGGATCTAAATTCAGGCCATCATGGCATCCATTATGCCCCCAATTCCTCGTTTCTTCTTCCTTTATATTGAACCTGCGCTTTGGTACATTAGATCTTCCATAGCTCCCCCGCTCTTCCGTTAAGCAGTGTAGATGAAATAAGATGACACTAACAAATGTTAGCTTTTTTGGCGGTGCTTTGGGACCGGTTTTGAATCCCACCTCCATAACTACTCTCCTACCTCCTCACCTCGCTGGCCGGCACACTTCCTCTCTAACCCCCACTCCTCTGGAAACTATGCTGGCGCTGCAGTCTTCAACACTCATGTTTATGATTTCTATCCTTACGCTTAGTATCATGCTGTATGCCAAAGACGCAAAAGTTGTCCACGCCTATGTAGTCACTAGCGCTGTGACTGATATTCCACACTGGGCAAGCTTTGCGTACGTGCTTGGGTGGGAAGGACTGAAAGATTGGAGGTCCTGGGGAAATCCTTTGTGGATGCAGATTTTAGTTCCTGTGGGGACTATGATGATTAAATTAGGATATTTGTCAGGCGCGTTTGGAAAGGACAGGGTTGTTCCTGTAGACAGGAAAAACTTGTAATGAATCTTCATACTGATCTTTGGGTTATATTAAACAAGTACTCATGGCCTCTCCGTTACAAACGCATGGCATATCTATATTACATTGTTCTTTAGTCAACTATATCTAGTTGTGGAGCAATATGGGGAAATAGAGCTGTATTCAATGGCAGTTCAGTCAAGTACAAAGCTACTAGATGTTTTGCTGAACGTATATTGAAACGAGTCGAAACAGAAAAAGAATTATTGGTCCCTCAAATTTTGCATAGCTTAATTCTTGAAACCTCGATGAAGCCCACAGGGCTCAATCTCCTGTGTAATTGATATTTCGTAATTGTAATTGTAATGAGAATAAAAGTACATCTATCAAAAATTCTCTCTATCTAGCTGTCTTGATATATTTGCCTCACATTTCCATACCCCGGTTTATACTTCGAATTCAATTATACAATCAAGCGTCCAAAACCGACTGCGACAACCCCCGTGACCGCAAGCAGAAGCCACTGAATTCCACCTCTAGCTTCAACGCCGGCAGATTTGGCGGATGACGACGGGCTTGCGCTGCTTGATGTTGAAGAGCCAGATGGGCTGGTGGCAGCTTTAACAGGCCCAAGAATACCGCCCTGTACAGCCGAAGGAGCAACGCTGTTCGAGACCTTTGCAGCCGCAGCCACATATGCTTGAAGAGTATTCGGGCTTCCCGATCTGTAAGATTTGCATCAGCATATTTATCACAGCTAGATAATAAAACCAAGTCGAACTTACGCAGGGTTGATTACACCTGCCATGCCGGTCTCGCAGTGACTTGGAACGGCACAATAGAACCAAATCGGGGTTGTGTCGTTGATTGTCAAAGAAAAGACATTGCTGTTACTTCCGGAACTGGTGGTAATTGGCCCACTGAAAAAGGCGGAGCCATTGATCGGCGTGCAAGGACTATCAAAGCTAGATTGGGCGACTGAGTGCTCAGGTGCAAAGAAATGATATTCAACTGTGTCTCCCACAGCTGCCGTAATGGTGTTTGGGCTGAAAGTGAGCCCTCCATTCCCTACAGACACTGTATGGGTTGAAGATGCCCCAGAGGTTGTCCCAGAGGGTGAGGAGGCTGGAGCAGCAGCACTGCTTGCACTAGTTGGTGGGCTGTTGTTTCCATAATCTTGGGCATACGCGAATGGGATCGCAGCCAGAGTGAGGAATGTGGTGAAATGCATTGTTGCTTGACAGAAGCTACGTCGATTACAAACTTCTCGAGGAAAGTATTATAAGGATTGTGTGAATTCAAGCACTTTCGAGAAGGTGGCTTTCCTCTTTTATATGACGCTTTCCATCAGTGGCTTCGAGTCCCTTTTTGGATCGGGGGCTCAGATATTATCCAAGCGCTCTTGAAGACCAAAACCCTTCTTGGCAGGCGTCATTACTTGGCTTTCATTGTTATAATCCAATAAGATTTCCCCAAAAAAATTAAGCTTTGCTGTGTACAGGGTCAATTGTAAACACAAGTGGAAAATCTGGGGATGTTCCGTGTTCATCTGAAGCAAAACCAGGGTACGTCCACCCCTTTCCAGTCTCATCTTTGACACACGACAGTGTAACCTATTTCTTGATGTGTATGTTGGTGATCTTCCACTAGACGCTGGTCCCTAGGATATGTGGATCCAATCAACAAACATTGATGGGAGCAGGCTTACTCGCCCCATTCCGTAAGCTATCCTGTGGGTTTCGATACCGTACTACACGGTATTTGGTAATCACGATACTGTAAGAACTAAAATAAGTGTTGAGAAGTCAGATCAGTCCCATGCGGACACTGCCCCTGGCCAATCGTATCTTTGTGCCTGAGCCTGCTTCTTCTGGACAGTGGGCAATACTTTCCATAGAGCGTGGGAAGCATTTAAAAGTGCGGGAAGCGCCGGTCTTAGTTTCTGCTATGTCTGATTTGGTTGTTGCTCTAAGAGCTGCGACAAAGGGGCTGTGCAAAGCCCCTTCTTAGGCGAACCCTTTCATTACCAGAAGCTTGGTAATGTAGAAGCCTCACCAGTGAGCCCACGCGTCTCTGCAGGAATACCAGGCTGGCATTTTCCCACTTGCTTCACATCCCTTTACGGTATAGCTTCAATGTAAAGCCTTATTTCCGGCTTTGGCTTGATGCGCAGAACATACGATTCGGCCGAGGTTCTGTTGATGAGTTTCTAAATCAATCACAAGGGTACATTTATTAACCAAATATTCATTTCCGAGGGACCATGTATTAGATAAGCAAGCCGATCATAGTTTTGACTAAGGCACGTGTTTTTACGCAATTTACTGTAAGTCAAAATGTCTCCACAACGCAAGCACCAATTAGTTCAAAATGAGGGTATATCGAGGCTCACCAGACAGGTCGATCCAAAACCCTTAGGGGCGCGGTTCTATCATTCGACGTTCCATATTCGACAACCTGGGAGCGGCTCCATAGGCACCCTACACGCGTCCAATCGCGTCCAAGAAACTCCAAGCTTACAGCTACAGAGGAAACAGAAATTGTTTAGTAGATTTTATTCATAGATGCTAAGTATTGGTCCAGCGAGCAGCCACCAGTTCGGATGAAGCTCGCACTCTGAGCGAGAGCCAAGGGGTAACCGTGAAAAGTAGCGCTGATATTTTCGAGAATGGCTCTGGTTTCAGGGAGCGATGCATCGACGTCTGGCAACAACGAGCTCAGGAACTCACATCCCTGAGTTATCGAAAACTCAGGGACTATTACCCGCTCGTTTGTGACTTCTTCGATTGCTACGAAGTCTCTCCTGGTCATTATTACCGTGCCGTTCGCACGTGGAAGACAGTCCTTGAGTAAAGTGATATCGTCGGCATTGTCGAAACAGAGCAGATAGGACTCGGCTGTTCTCATATTAGTGCCGGTCAGTGGCAAAGGTGGAATCTGAGGATAGCATACCTGTGGCTGACAGTCGTTGAAGAACAAAAGATCTCACTTGCTGGGGGCTTTGAGTTCCTTTTGGTATTCCCATAAGTTCGGCAGTGTCTCCAAACCCCTGACTAATTTTTTCCACACTATCCGCAAGTATCCATATGACGACTTTGTAGTCATCTAAGTGGCTGTAGGTATACTCTAACGCTATCTGAGTCTTCCCAGAGCCTCCCATGCCCGTAAGAGCAAATCGTTGCTCAATTTTCGAGCTGGAACAAAGAAGCTTCTGGCGCATAGCGTTGAGGATACTCCGTCGTCCAAAAAAAGATCGTTACGAGAATGGGGAATCATACGGATGACTGGCAGCTCCATATACCTGGGAGTATGCGAGGTGTCAATGACAGAATTTATGGCAGCCAGCTGAGTTTGCACAAATTGCATGTGTGATGTGTGCCGTATCTACTTCAGCCCTCACCAGTGATGTCCACCTGCGAATTTGGTCTTCGTCCCTTTGCAGATCGCTTTCCATACTTGAGTGCAGTATTGTGCAAGCCATGTTAGCTAGCAAGATATCAGTCAATGCTTGTCATAGTCCCTAGCGAATCCCCTACCCATGAGATTTCTCCGGAGGTGTCGCACCACATTCACGCAAAAATCGATGATTTCGGAGTAGGTGCCTTGTATCGCATCGCGAATTTCTGCGAAGGACTTATGGGAAAAGAGCTGATGGCATGCACGGTGCAGTAGGCACTTCTATCTGATACACCACTCATGGTTAACGCACCTGAAGCAAAATAACGTCAGTTGCTACTAAATAAAGCCAAGGAGATCGCGTTTTTAAAAAAATATATAGTTCTTTGCTGTAAGACGTGGTGTATTGAACTTCCACTACGGCCACAGGAGCCAAAAGACTAGTAGTATTCACAAGTAGTCGTGAATACGCTCAATACTATATATATGAGTTGGGGATCACGTGATCCGTCATGTGATCTAATCTAAATTTAAGATTAGGAACAAAATAGGGATATAATACCTATTAAGCTAGGCTATACAAAGTGTTGAAGGCGCAGGTCTCAGCGAAAGTCAGTAAGGGTATCATTCCCAACTTATGGTATCAATCAATGATATTGTATTGTGTTGACCTTAATGATCTTAATGATAGTGAGATTGCGATAAAATACAGGTATGGATTTGTAGGTGCCTAGCCAATTAAGCGAGGAGGGCAGTCATGTGATGGTCAGGTGATACTGATCTCAACACAAAGCTAAAGTAAACACTATATAGAATAAGTCTTCTTTAGAAACATAAAAAGAATAGAAAAAACATTATATATAGAATAAGTTATTAGAATAGTTAAACTGTCGCGGAATGTCAGATATCGCGATATCATACGCTCTTCCGATCAGGACAAGCGCCGTTCTGTATCTCACGTGATCACTATAACTGTATAAAGGCTGTGCTTTTTCCCCCTTATATAGCTCTTCTCTCTTTAGACTTAAATCATATCAATTACCCTATTTACTTCTCAAATCACCGTCTTCACCATTCTACTGATCTACCTGACTAAACGTGATAATAATCTAATCTAAATTTAAAATTAGGAACAAAATAGAGATATAATACCTATTAAGCTAGGCTATACAAAGCTAAAAGAAACACTATATAGAATAAGTCTTCTTTAGAAATATAAAAGAAATAGAAAAAACATTATATATAGAACAAGTTATTAGAACAGTTAAACCTAACTATAAAATTAAGACTTTCCCTCAAAATACACTTCTGTACGAATCTGCTTAGTCATCCTCCATCTCATAGATTCCATAGACAAGTCGTTGGGGATACAAGAAACAGCCCTACATTGTGCAAGGAATCGGCCTGCCGGTTCAGAATTTCAACCTTTGCAAGTAATATGTGTGATTAGTTTTAAAGCGACTAATGTTAGCTTTAGATAGCTGTGCTAGCCTGCTCTGCCTTCCCTTTGATATTTTCGTAAACTAATTTTAGCGTGCGGCGCAGGGAAAGTAGGTCTGTTAAGTGGATCTGTAAGGGAGTTTTTAAGGAAAATAGCAGATATAGCTAGCCTAATTGCAACGTGATATCCCCGCAAAAAGGTCAAATACCTAAAGTTTCTTCTGCTGTCTCTTCCGCCACTCATCCTCGAGCATTGACTGGAAAACAAGATCATGCCATCCATCATTATACCACAATGCCTCCCTCTGCGCCCCCTCATACACAAATCCCATCCGCTCATACAATCGTTGCGCCCCCGGACTGAAAGAGAAAGAACTCATTCCCACACGGTGCAAGCCCCCATACTTGAATGCCCACTCGAGTATCCACTCGATCGCCTCCGTCCCATACCCTTTCCGTTGGTACTCTTCTTTGATCTGAATGCCCACTTCGGCGTTACGATGGTGTTTCACTTCTTTTTCGGGTTCCGGATGCAAATCCATGCGGCCAATTGGCGTCACCGCTCCATCGTCTTCAGGTAGGCATATCAAGACAGCGAGGTAGGACTCGTTGCGGATACTAGCGGCAGCTTTGGCACTTGAAGCTTTACTCACTGGCTTGAACATTAATGGTTCGTTGGTTGCACGGGATCCAGATTCTAGTCGGAGAGAATGGATGAAGCTGTTGTCTTCATCGTTTTCCTCCACGGCGCAGTAGATGAGCCGAGCTGATTTGAAGACGTCTGCCATGTTTTGATGTCTTTGGAAACCCCGTCTAGATAGCGACGTTACGCTTAGGATGCAGTCGAGAGATACAGCCTGTGTAATATTGGCGTTGTAGTTCTGCAGTTCGTCAGATGATTCACAACGAAACTCGGTTTTCATATTGTGTTGGAGCGAAGCGTTGGTGCGTTGGTAGCGCCCGACTCCTTATTAGAAGGGTTCCAGGTTACTCTATCAACGCTCCAAAAACTGGTGACAGTCAAGCCATGATTACTAACTGGTGTAACACGAGCGTTGTTGGACCGGCTCAAGACTGGTTAAATATCCACAACGTTTGGACGCCTCAAGCCCTGTTCTGATATCGAGTTCTTCCACCGTCAAGCTTGATCCCATCACGATTGTAAGTATAAGTATCAGCACGAGCATCATACCAGACCAGACCGAATCCGCCTTCGCGCTGACGTGATGGAGCGCAGCTTTTCGCTGCGTGCTGTACCTCCAGGCCTCTTGATTGGCGTTCTTATCAACCTCACCAACACGTACTATGGCCTCCAGACCGGCGTCGGCAGCCAGATGGCAATGGTCTCTGGGCTGCTTGGTTATGTCCTATTCCAATTGTTCTCGAGATATACGACTGTTCAACTTACTCCAGCGGAGAATGTTCTGATAATCAGCGTAGCCACAGCTACGGGCTGCATGCCGATTACCGCTGGATTTACTGGAGTCATTCCTGCGCTTGAGTATGTAATAGGCCCAGAGGAGAACGGCCCGTTCCTCATCGCTTGGCCAAAGCTTATTCTTTGGTCCGTGGGACTGTGCTTATTTGGACTTATATTTGCCTCTTTGCTTCGAGATCACTTTGTTGTGCGGGAGGAGCTGCCCTGGCCAGGACCTAAAGCGGTCGCCCACCTTCTCAACACTCTCCACAAACAGCCTGAGAATTCGACGAACTTTGCTCGGGATGACTTGGACTCAGATATGCGAGTGGAAAATATTGCGGTTGGCCAGGAGGAATCCACGGTTGGGGATCATACTGTGCAAGAGAATCCGATCGAGTGGAATGTGAGGATGAGAGTGCTAATCCGAAGTTCTATCATGTCTGGAATTATTGTAAGCCCAACCTGTCCTAGTTTTGATGCTTCTGTTGGTTGCAGATACTGATCTATTAATCAGTCAGTTATTTCTTACTTCCTACCGATATTACGACGCTTGCCAATTTTTGGTTCACGAGCAGCGACTCAATGGCTCTGGATGGCGGATCTTTCGCCTGGCTTCTTTGGCCAAGGTATAATTACAGGCCCTGCGATACCCCTAAACATGCTGCTTGGTGCTGTCGTTGGTTGGGGGATTCTATCGCCTTTCGCGAAGTATAAGGGCTGGGCACCTGGAGCTGTAGATGATTGGGAGACTGGATCCAGAGGATGGACCATATGGATAAGTCTAGCAGCATTAATGGCAGATGCTTTTGTGAAACTATCTTGGTTCTTGCTTAGGCCATTATGGATTCTCTTCCGTGCGAAGATAGAATCCAAACAGTGGACATATTTGGGGAAGAAAACTCACGGAAGTCCAGAACAATACCTGCGAGAAAGCCAATCACTTATTGAGCAACTTGATACATCTCGCGGCTCGGGAGAATATCAAGAGCGCCCCTCGGATAGAAGTCTTCTCGTACATGAAGAAGGCAGCCGTTCATTTGAAATTTCCAAGCCGTTGCCCGCCAGCCCGGCGACATCAAAAACCCTATGGCTTAGCTTTCTATTCTCCACCTTAGTTTGTACATTAGCGATACATTTCATTTTCGGAGACATCATAGCATGGTATTATACCATTCTTGCAGTCCTTTTAGCACTTCCTATGGCAATTGTAGGTATTAGGTCTCTAGCAGAGACCGACTATAACCCGGAAAGTGCATTAAGTATTATGCCACCCCCTGTTTATGAAGTGAAATATGAATTAATACAAAACAATAGTCTCGCAGCTAGTTTTTGCAACACTGATACCTCGCTCCAATCCAAACGCCATTATCTTCAACATTATTTCTGCAGGTGTCTCACAAGCCGGTTCAAATCAGGCTGGAGACATAGCTTATGATTTCAAAGTCGGACACCTCATCGATGCGGAGCCACAAGCCCAGCTTTATGGACAAATTATTGGATCTATATTCGGCGCCGTCATATCATGCGGCATCTATGAGCTTTACGCGTCACAGTATCCTATTCCCGGGCCCTTTTTCAGAGTTCCTGCAGCCTTTCTTGATGTTAGCACGGCCAAGTTAGTAATGGGACGGGGTCTCCCAGAAGGTGTGATACCTTGGGCTGTTGGAACGGTTGTTCTTTTCGTCATCGGCACCATTATAAAAATTCGGTTTGCGAATAGATGGTGGCAATGCATGGTCCCAGGTGGGGTGGCATTTGCCATTGGTTAGTTTTTTGAGCTTGAGGTGCATATAATTCCAGTATGAGGCTGATTTTTTGCTAGGTGTTTACAATATGCCATCTTTCACAGTTGCGCGTGTCTTGGGGGGTGCTACTTATTGGGCCTACTGTCGCCGAAATAATGGGCAAGAAAAGAATATTATAGTCTTTGCCAGTGGCCTGGTTTTGGGAGAATCTATTGCTAGTCTCGTCAATCTCGCGCTTACGGCAATGCAGATTCCTCGGTTTGGAGAGTAGGAGTCTGTTATTGCATCAAGGAGATGTTATTAACAATGACCAGCATATGGAAATTATTTGGTTGCCTCAATGAATATCCATCTATTTGCATCCTTGCCACGGTGTCAGGGGACACAGGACAAGTTTTATCTAGCTATATGGCTAGACTAGGGCATCTTATTAACACACATAGCGTGTGCAAGTCGTACACCACAGCTCAATTCCATTCAAGGCCATTAATATGTACCTCCAAGTAAAGGCACAATACCATGAAGGGTTGGGGCAGGAAGGCCCATCAACTTCTGACCTATGATTTTCACGCGAGTAGACGATGAACCACGATGATGAATAGCAGTTTTGGGAGGAGACTCCCATGAAATTCGAAACACATTTACTACGTAGTTGCATGCCTGCTCCTTGTTGCTACGAGATGGTTAGATGGTAGCAATGCAATAAGTCAATAAAGCTCACGTGATACCATCATACCAGTCAGTGACTCTCAGAACAGATCTTGGCCCTCCCTAGAGGCACAGGGATCTTGCCTAACATCATTGAAATGCCATATTCAATTATAAGCCGATTTGTAAGCATGATGTAGCAGGACAACTGCTTGACACGATCAAGGCGAGGTAGCCGAAAAGTCTATGTCAAATATCAGATAAGTTGCTAACATAAAACCCCATTATTTCCACCCTCAATCTCCAAATTCGGATGTGAAGAAAGGAACGGAGAAAGAAATGGCATCCTTTGTTCTCAGGTATAGCTGCCCTGACTTTGCACAATAGCTTTTATCCCCCAAAGCCTAGGTAAGTACTCGAAAAGAGTGAAAAGACCATGATGTCACGGCATACAAACTATGAAATCCTTCCCTATCAGCGCCATTGTATATTTACTTTTGAATCATAGGCATGCTCGAGTCCACAGTCCTCAATCTTTGGATCAATCGCGCGAAGGAGCCGTTCTGCTTCTGCTCGCAACTCTCTAGCTTCAAGCTCGTGTCGGGGTTCTTGTTGAAAAGCCTCGGACAGCTTGAACATGCACCTTGCATGCTCAGCTCGAAGGGTAGTCTTGCGCCTATCGGTAAGAATCATCGCATCTGTCAAATACTTACTGATGAAAAGTTAGAGACAGCTCAGCTAGTTTCTAGGTTTTGTGGCGACCTACATTGAGCTCACGAGGTCGCCCTGATCAAGAGCTACACATCCCATTCGATATATGCAAGCTGCGTTGAATGGATCGTTCCTCAGTTGGTCTCCTTGAGTCCACATGTTCTGTGCTTGCATAAAATGAGATTCAGAAGCATCATAATTCAGCTCATGCCTATCCAAGGTCCCAAGCGCGAAATGTGTACTTTTCTGTCAGGATGTGGACCCTACACTTTGGACGAGGATTACTTACTAGGCAGCCATCGCCCAATTATACGGCGTAGTCGATTCGATCTGTTGAGTCCCCTCCTCCAGTATTTTCCTAGCTTTTTCATGTTGCCCAGCCCAGACAAGAGCCATGCCGTAGCTCTTTTTAAGGACTGCTGGATATACTTCCTTCTCTGAGGGTTGTGTCTCGGCCCATGAAAGCCATTTAGCAATCGCTCGCTCTAGCCAAACGAGTGCTTCTTCAAGTGCGTTGGTCGTGGCTATCCCATTCCCCGCGTTCTCTAACGCCCATGCTGTTTCCCGTACATCTTCAGGTACCGCTCTGGCTCGGATACCGTAAGACTTCTTCAGTATCTCCATACCTTCAGTAGCTTTGCCAGTGCGACAGTATAGTTGGCCTTTATATGAGGTTACTGATGATGGCATATCGTTCGTTTGCAATTCGATAGGTACTGTGTCCAAAGCCATCTGATCCACCTCAAGTAGATCTTCTAGCTCATTATATAAGTTCGTCTCCAGTAAATATCTACAGCTCGATTAACTCAGACAACAAAAGTTCGGATAAGTAGTATACCTTTCACATAAGTTGTTGAGATCGCACAACTGCCACGGAGCTGTGAAGGTGCGAGTAGCTATTTTGCATTGACGAAACTCATCCTTCAGGGAAACAACGTGGGGGAGCAAATCCCTACATTGGTTCCACATTTGATAGAGCTGGGAAACGCCATCGAGTTTTGGATAGGCAAGATGTACCATAATTGCAGCATCATTAAATGCCTTTTGCTTCTGTTCGGGGGTCATAAAGTACTTAAATGACGTTTGGACTAGTCTGTGTAGCGAAAATGTCTTGGTCTTCTTGTCCCTCTTTATGAGAGCACGAGAAAGGAGGTCATCAGTTGCGTCCCAGAAGCTAGAACAGTATCAGTATGTAAGTCAAATACGGTTTGAGAGGACTTACGCTAGACTGTCCCCACAAAATCTCAGAGATTCGGGTAGATTAGACGCATCCTTTGTTTCAAACAGCGATTGTGGAATGGCTTCGGGAGCTGTATAGCTCATGACTCCTAAGATATCTCGGCTCCTGGGCTCAAGCGAACTAAACGAAATGTTCCATAAAGCGTTGATAGAACTATTCCCGGAAGTGCCATGCATTTTTTGCGGCTGTTTCTGGTATATTTCCACAAACTCCGAAATTGACCAAGAACGTAAGTGTATGAGTCCTGCCATGTGCGAGATTGCAAGCGCATGTCCACTTAACTTTTCGGATAACTGATTAGCGGATTTGATATCCGCTGCTGCAAGTTCTTCCCCGATGTCGGTGGATAGAAGATGAAGGAGAAATTGAGATCCAGTTTCGGAGTCCCATGAAGTAACCTCTATCCCTCCTTCCGCTGGATCAAAAGCAAACTTATGATTCCGGGAAGTAATGATGACCTGGCCATGACTGGCTGCGGGCCAATACGATAGAAGTAAACTCATGGATTCAACATTATCGTAGATAATTAGCCATCTACATTCTGCCCATGTGTTAGTAACTAGAGTGTCTCGGGATCTTTTGACTGACTGGTATGCTGGAGCCAATTGAACACCATGGCGTAGTTCTCTTCATGGTCCGTGGGTCGCGCATCAGGCAACTTGAGGCGCAAAGCGATCTCTGTGAATGCCTGTCGGATGGTAACTGCCTTCTCGCTCGGGATCCAGAACATAGCATCAAGTTCACCCTTTTCAATTCTCTTCTCCGCATATCTCAAAGCAACAGAGCTTTTGCCAACCCCACCTAGGCCGTAGAGAGCGAGGGATCGGAAAGAGTACTCGGACCCTTGCTCCTTGAAAAATCCTTCCATCCTCGCCATGATATCTGTGCGATCAAAGAAGCGAGGAATCCTGAAAGGCGGCGGGATAAAGCAAGGAAGCCTAGCAATTTCATCTGGCTGATCCATGGATCGGGAAAACGTCGTACCAGACCTAGGTGTCAGTGCAAGCATGGATTGCAATTGTAGTATATCGTCCACATCGAATCGGCCAGTGCGCTTTACTATACTCAGGGCTCGCTCGATGCGAGCCACTGAGCTATCTATTTCCCGGATTGCAGAATCATACTGTCGCTCCAATGGCTCCCATTGCTCTTTTGTTGGTCCCTCTTGAGTTCAATTAGCCCTGTATGCAATAGATAGAGCTATAGGAACTGGACATATCATACTTGAGCTTTCATACCACTGATCGCTGCGCATAAAGTTGACAACGCGCGAGAGAAAGAACAAAAGCTGAAGGGCGATCAAGAATGAAACTTCTTGTATTTGGGGGGCAGAGTTAGCGGTATCTTCACGATAGTTGTTCAATACTTCTATCTTGAGACAAAAGTTGTGCAGCATTCCGGGGATACGTGATGCAGTATCGCCTTCTTCTTGGCAGAGCTGTGAGGTCTGGTCAGCTTCATACTGAAATGTATCGTTGTGAAGCAGACAGTACCTTCGCAATAAGTCCAAGCAGACCCCATATTATTGAAGTTTCGATCTTTCGCGGGCTCAATTGTACCAAGAGGTTGGCGAAGAATGGATTTAGATTCTTGAAACTAGACATGAGCATCGAAAACTGCTGAGAAACGGCCTGATGTACGGGGCGTTCCTGGGTTTTGACTATCTGCTCTTGGGCCTCTTCCCATGAATTGTAGGCAGAGACATAACGAAAATCGTCGCGCTCTAGGGAGTCGCACACTGCTTGCAATCTCGTTTGCCACTGCTGGCAGAAGAGCAATATTCTGCGAGACATCACGACATCAGCAACGTTCTGGAAAATCATTTACAGTTCACTACGCTCTCTCTCAGCTATAAGTATTTACGTACTCGCTCGATTCCATGTTATGAAATGTCGAATTGTGGATAAGTGTAGTATCAGTGCCGGATACAGCAGGATGCCATCAAGGCTGACTTGCAAGACAGATTGCACTCTCCTGTGACAAATATTTGACAGCTCTCAGCTCTAAGCCTCCGCTGCTTGGTTAGTACGCCGTACCTAGACCGAGTAGGAAGAGGCTTTCACTCACCAACATGTTACTCTGCCGGTGCACTGCAGCTGTCGGGTTACTCGTCGGTTCCTATACAAACCGGGCGTCCATGCAAAACGCATTTTCGCGAAAATCAATTTTGGTGTGCCACCCATAGAAATGGATTATTTCCACGATGCCCTGATCACCACTATTCGCACGTAGTCTGTATGCCCATATATTGTAGTTAGGGTAGTTGTAGCTAGAGCAGTTACAGCCCGAGAATTTGTCGAATAGTCGCGGAACGGTTGCAGCCAGGGCAGGTGTAGAGCCACTGTAGTCCGGGCAACAGGAGGGTAACAGTAGTATAGTTGCAGCCCGAGTATTTACAGCCAGGGCATTTACAAGTTACAACCAGGGCAGTTGTAGAGCCACTGTAGTCCGGGCAGCAGGAGGGCAACTTTAGTGTAGAGCAACTGTACTATTCAGGGTCGCCGGGGCAACTACATAGCAGCTGTGCCGCCATTACAGCCAGGACAGTTATGTATAAGCAACTATAGGAGTAGCTATACCTTGAGCAGCTGCCCTGCATCAATGCCTAGCCGCAACTACCCTACAGCTGCTCTACAACTGCCCTGGTTGTAACTTGTAAATGCCCTGGCTGTAAATACTCGGGCTGCAACTATACTACAGCTGCCCTGCTACTGCCATATAGCGGCTTTGGCTACCACTGCCCTAGCTACAGCTTTTGACAGCTACTCTACGTCTAACTATAATGTTTTACAATATGTCTATGTTTACATAGATTACGTGAAGTGGTATTAGAGTGGACATTGTAGAAATAATCCCGTTATATAGGCCGATACCCAAATGGATTTTTGCGAAAATAGTCTTGCACCAACGTGTCACTATCTACTACTGCTCTGCGACGTGTATATTAGACAGAAAATAGATCTTCAATTTTCGACATGTATACAGACCAGACTACGTGCGAGTACTCGTCGTGGTGGTCGGGGCATTGTAGAAAGAATCCATTTCCATGGCCACAATTGATTTTCGCGAAAATGCGTTCTGCCCCAACGTGTGGCTATCTGCCACCATATATAGCCCAACCAGCATCTCTCCTATCACGATCTGCCACCATACATAGTCCCGCCAGCATCTCTCCTATCACGATCTGCCACCATACATACATAGTCCAGCCAACATCTCTCCTATTTCTACCCCGCTCGCTTCTCCCGCCGAATCGGCGTCTCCGCGGGGTCATACACGACCCGACCCGGGCTCGGGCTGACTTGGGCTTTGGTCGTACATCTGGACATGCGTGTAGAGCAATTTTTTGATCAACCCCTTTCTCTGCTCTCGACATTAACACTCGAGTATTGGAAAGCTCGTTTCAACCGCAGGTCCCCGCAAATGGCTTCTCTTTCCGACGCAACCAAGACGATCCTTGGCTCTGCTGACAACTTCTGGCTGTGGTCCGCTGGGACTGGCTTTGATCTATCACACCCTCCAAGTCCTGACTCGGAACCGATACAGCCTGTTCTGCATCTCAAATGTCAGATCAGCAACGTGACAATCGATCCTGCAAAGACAGCGCTGGTCATTATTGACTTCCAAAACTACTCTTTGAGCGGCGCTCTACGCGATGATTTGATTCCAGATCTGTTTAAGGCAGAGGAGACTTTGCTCGAACTTGGAATACCCGCTGCTCGGAAGGCCAAGATTCAGGTTGTGTGGCTGAATTGGGGTCTTACAGATGAAGACCTCAAAACGTTGCCGCCGGGAAGCATACGGAGTTTCGGATGGAGATCGAGGAGCAAGGGCTCTGACTATGGGATCCCATTCAGCCGAAGAAACACAGAAAGCGCGCAAGAAATCATCCAATGTGGCGAGGTCCGCAGTTCGATGGGAATCGGGGATCAACTTGGCCCGGTGACCTTGAAGGATGGTGTTACACAAGACGCGGGACGGGCACTCTTTAAAGGCACATGGAACGCAGACTTACATGAGCCTCTCGCTGCTGCTTTTAGAGAAAGCCAGCACACACCAATACCGGATGTACTCTTCCACAAAAACAGAAACTCTGGGATGTGTGAGGCAATGACTGCATGTACAAGGTTCCTGGAGAAAAGAGGGCTGCGGACACTACTCTTCTGTGGGATGAATACTGATCAATGTGTTCTATCTACGCTTTACGATGCGCAGATGAAGGGTTTTGATTGTATTATGCTGAATGATGCCTGCGCTACTGATAGCCCAACCTTCACCCAGCAGAGTTCTGAATGGCAATCCTGTCGGGATTGGGGGTTTTTATCAAGCTGCAAAGCCCTGGAGGAAGCCTCGAGGTCTCTTTGAGTTCACTGGGGGCTTTGCTGTCCAATACGGCTCCAGTCCAATACACCGTATAAACGTTTCTATCACACCCTTTTACCAAACAGAAATCAAGTCAAAACGTGTGCCAATGCTGCCTTGTGTACAGCCTGCTGTGCCACCTTGACGGTGTCCCCGGAAGGTGCCCAAAGCATCACTATACCCATGCCAATGAACCCTCTGTCATGATGAGGTTGATTGCTTTTGTCTTCATTCCCCATTACGGCAGCCAATACGGCTACAGGTACTGAAAGCTAGCAGTCCAGTGATAGGTATTAAGGCGTCGAATTTCTTTTGCATAACGAGGCTCTCTTCAAGGGGCCTTCGACGCCTCAAATTGGGCTAAAGCGGTGCAGTCTCAATATTCCTTTGCTGATGTGACTCACGGTGGTTGAACTTGAAGGGGGCTCTCTTGTAATATAAAGGAAGCAAGATTTACAGAAATCGACGAGGAGTACAACTCAGAATAACAGTAGATCTCACAGCACTCTGGCCAAGTATGGATATTCTGAGCGATTTCCTTAGGAAATCACCCAAGGTCGACTTCATACAGCTTCGATGGATGAGTTTCTCGGCAATATTACATACCAAGTTCATCACCACTTCCTCCGCTATAGATGTAGCGGCTTGCAAACGCGTGTATTGCACCAACCAGTCGGGTATGGTTATGCCAATTGCAACAGCACCGGATTGCGAGATTGTTAGGGTAATGCGGTGTCCGATTGAGCCAGACTGGAACTCATTGCAGCTGTGTAGTTTCAATCCTGGACACGCATCTGTGATGTGTTCAATAGCTACTGAAGACGAGGATAATCGATATTTACAATGTCCTCGCCATCTTCTTGAAGAGACTGTACGAGAATTTCAACAAGAGCATCAAACGACCTTTCTCATTGGATTTGAAATCGAATTTACGCTTCTCGATGCTTCTTTTGAGCCTGCTCAGTCAATCGACCCGGTGATAAGCTACTGTATGAACTCGGGCCTTCGCGGCATCACTCTCAAGATCATGGAGCAAATCTGTTATGCCCTGGAGGAAGCGAATGTCGGGGTGTTCCATTTCCACACGGAAGATCCTCACCAGCTTGAGATCGCACTAATGGAGAAACCTCCAATGGAAGCAATTGATGGTCTGGTATTTGCTTGCGAAGCAATAAGATCGATTGCATCCCAACACGGATTGAAGGCCACAATCACCCCAAAACCCCTCCCTGGTATAAGCACCGTAACAAATGGGCTTCATATGCATATTTCGGCACACGGCCTCAAGGATCTAGATAGCTTCCTGGCTGGGATTATGGACAAATTACGCGCAATAACTATTTTCGGGATGGCAAATTACGATAGTTTTGAACGAATCAAAAATGGCAAGGCTGGGCAGCTTGTTGGTTGGGGTACAGAGCACAGAGACTTTCCTCTCAGGAAAATCGAAGGCACACACTGGGAGCTTCGGAATGCAGATGCGACGGCAAACTTCTATCTTTTCGTTTCAGTTGTTCTTAAAGCTGCCATGGCTGGAATGCGCGCCAAGAAAACTCTGGTGCAGAAGGATGTACAGAGCTTGCCAAAGGACATCACTACAACAGCATGGGCGGAGGAGTACGGGGTGACAGAACGCCTGCCACAGAGTCTCCAGGAAGCAGTCGATGCTGTCAAATCTGATCCTGATATTGCTAACTGGGTTGGTCAATACATGTTTGATCGATACGTCGGGATCAAGGCAGCGGAGGTAATGTCACTGGAGCCCTTAACAGAAGAGCAGCGGCGTCATCGTTTCGTGAAGTTTTTTTAGGTATCTGTTACTACTAATACTAACCCCACATTCATCAAGAAAGTCAAGATAAGAGCAGTTCCATTAGCAATATATTCATCGATCATCCCACGTTAGGCTGGGAAGGAGCACATGATGTGTACAGTATGATAAGCGCGTTGATCCTGAATGGTAAGAACGCCGATTTAGCCTCAGTATAGTCTGCGTGATCCCATTTTGCGGGGAAGTGAGGGTTGCTGTTAATCCAATGGAAATTTTTGCAGCAATCGTTCCTTTCCAAGTGGAGCGCCCCGCATCATGTGCAGAAACTGGATGCGACACATTGCAGGCCGCCTTATAGCCTCCAGAGAGGTGGCTCAAAATCGCTACCTTGACGGAAGTGGACAAAATAGATATCTGGGCCACTTCCGGCTTTGAGTTCCAAATCATAGCTTCAATCTTAAGTAAAATCATCCCAACAAAATCGATACTCTCAAGAGACAACCGCGAAAATATCAATATGGACAAAGTCAACCAGCAGCCCATCCCTGCCAAGGCGCAACACCGCTTCAAGGATCTCGGAGATGCAGGTGGTGCTAGTCAGGGAGCGTCTCCAGCATCAGAGTGCATGGCGGATGGTACGAAGGTTATGAGACTCGACGACATCAACAAGATGCTCGATAGCATAGAGCAGCGGACCAGGAAGAATCACTAGTACGTGGCCAATTTCGTCAATAGTACATTTCAAAGACTCTAACCAGGCAATCAGAGAGCCTTTTTAAAAGTCCTCTAGGTGCTTTTACTTCAGAGAACATGAGGATCTTGCTTGTGCGGCAGAAGATGGCATTTGGTGGGGAGTCTACTTTCTAGTGATCTGAAGCTCGCTTAGTTCAGTGACAGGATGGAATAAATAAGGAATGAAATCACTTGATCACACTGCCCTATCTCTCTTTGAACAATCCTGCTCGATTACCAACTATTGGAACAATACTAGCACGTGTGAATTGCAATCTATTTTTATAAAAAAACTCAAGAAAAGCTCTTGTACTTGAAACTTATGCCCAATAAGACAGCACTAACAAATCTGTCCACCCTCCCACCAGCACTATTTCACTAGGCTGAGCGGAAAAATACCAGCTGATCTCCGAGCCGCATGCCCAAGTTGGGTGTGGAGACGGGGTTATGTTCTGCCCTCATAGCCATAGCTTCCCACCGCACCCCACTCTGTGTAAACCCAAAAGTCTCCCACAGGACTGATACGATAATCATGGCATCCAAACATTCAATCAAAGCTGATATGATATTCCTCGCTAGAGATCCTTTGCTAGAGACAAACAAGCCGTACGAGCTTCTCTATGATACGCCTGAGTTAACACGCGGCTGCAACTTCGACGAAGTCGTGGAGAGTGTGGAGATCGAAGACTATCGCCCTCTGAAAGGCAAACTTTCACTAGACAAGGATGGCTTTATGTTCGTTGATCTTCCACGCTCAATGCCATATGAGGACTTTTTTGACGAGGAAGCACTAAAAGAAGGCTTCGTCAGTGATGCAAAAGATATTTTGCTGAACGTGTGTGGAGCGACGGCTGTGTACATCCACGAGTGTGTGGTATGTTCAAATAACATGGTATTCAGGTCGTTACTCTGACAATCAAGTAGATTCGAAAGAGGTCTGGGAAGGGAAATGGGTTTGGTGTTCCTATCCCCCGTGCTCATGGAGGTACGAATAGTGTCTTCATTTTAAGTCTAGGACTGACAAAGCAAGATTACACCCTCGGTGAGGCCTACAAGCTCATTGGGCAAGTCTGTGGAGATCGGGCTGATACAGTGCGCGAGCATCGCTACCAAATGATCAAGTATGTTTCTACTCAAAAAGCGCAGGAAAAGAGAGGGTCTATCAGTATTGACTCTAAGATAGTGTTTGGAAGCCGTTGAAAGGCCCCTTGAGGGACTGGCCCTTGGCCGTTTGCAAACTCGATTCTTTAGAAGAGGACGACCTGCGGAAAATTGACATGAAACATCCTGGAGATACCCTGGAGAGCTTTCGCCTCCATTATAATCCTACACAGCGGTGGGGGTACTTCAAGGAGCAGGAGCCGAGCGAGATGATCATATTCAAATCCGCCGATTCTGTCATAAGTGGCACTGGTAAGCCAGTTGCACCGTCCCCGATAGCGAATACTCAATAATGACCAACGTGTAGTACCGCACTGTGCGTTTAACAACCCGGAGTGCCTTCCAGGGGACCTCCCTCGCGAGAGCATCGAGCTCCGTGCATTGGTCGTGCATTAATTATGCCAGACTTGGTTACTTGGTTGGAGTAATACTGTAGCAAACATACATTATGCTTTTTTACTTATCAGATCTTGCTTGAAAAAATTAATTATGGAAGCATGATGTCAAATATCCAAAACATTTATGTGACAATCATACCAAAGAAGACTTTTGATTGACTAACAACGATAGCTCCCATTGCAATAAAGTCAAAAAGAAAACAATTTTTGGGGGGAAATTCTTATTGCCATATTCAGGATGCTAGATCTCCACACCTTTTTGGGCTCACAGACTCGACAGGCTGATCTGAATATCCTCGGCTGAGAACACCTGTCTAATACGATCGCACCAATTTCAAAAGAGAGAAAGAAAGCTCAGTACAGGCGTTGAAGTGGGATCGTATTCCGTGGCAGACTTGTCCGGACTTTTGGGGGTGCAACCCGTCGTCAAATGGTTGAGCGCCCTGTCTTTAGCGAGGTCGATATACCACCAGCATACATACCTTTTTCTACCAATTTTGCAAGAATAAGATCCGTCCCTATGATTTGAGTAAGAATGTGATAAAAGGGCCATGTTATAAGACCCTTACCAGGTGCACCTATGATTGAGACTCCAATTGGCCGTGGCTCAGGCCTCTTTGTTACGATTGAGTCGTAGGGAATTTCACCAGCTAGGGGAGTTTGTAAATGAATTCCCGAAATACTTGGAAATAGTTATTACCTATGATAGTAAGTTCAGGTGCGCGCATCATTGGAGACATATTCAAGGAGTCAAATCCATCCAACATGCCGTGGAGCCTGATATCCTTGGTTAGTCGCCATTCTGCTTTAGTAGGAACGATGTACATACGGCGGGTCTACATCTCGATAATTTGGTTCACCTTTTTCAATTGGCAAAATCATAATCGTTATGGTAGTCTTGTCGTCGGCTTTGAAAATGTTGTCCAAAAGCCAGTGCCGGTAGATTTCAGAGCGACGCCAGTACTTGTCACGCTCTTCCTGTGAAATTCCTTTTGCAACATCCCTGAGTATATTGATCAGTTAGGGATCATTGACATCGATTCATACTATATACCACTGATGATGAACAGCTCGGTGCACGAAAGGTGGTTTGCCAAATTGTTCCTGGTATCCATTTCTGAAGTCGGCCAAGGCGTAATATGCATCGTGGTAGAAAGGGATACCTCCAGCCTAGCGATGGATTAGTAGGAATTTGATCAAGAAGCATTTGGATCCTACAAGCTTGAGATATTCGGCAATGTTTAGGTGGTTAGGTCCGTCTGGACAATCTTTCTTCCATTCCTCGGCCAACGAAATATTGACTCGAGACACTTGCAGGGCAGTTTCAAGCCCTTTGACAAAGTTATCGATAACCTGAGACTGGGCTGAATTTGTAGTTGGAAGATAGTCCGAAGGATAAAGAATTTTCACCTGCGCCTGAAGAAATAATGAGTGAATAACTAGCTAGCATAGACAGTGGATTAACCTTGGAAGGGCTACGAAGCATTGGAGACGTTCCATACCACACTGATATGAACTCAGAGAACTTAGAAATATCTCTCCCGAAAAACACCGGCATGTCGAATTTTCTGGAAGATTCCCATACTGTAAGCACCCTTTTCTAGCTGGCTTCGCTAAGATTTCGACTTACGGGAAGTGGCCGACAACTCCACTAGTATCCATGATTCCTGTCGATGGACGAATTGAAAAGCATCCATTGTAGTCCGCAGGCTTGCGGCCACTTCCATTAGCTATTTGTAAATCAGCAGATGGTTCTTCTCTGTTTCATGGAACACGGACTGTCTGATCCCAGCGAGAAATCAAGCCAGTCATATGAACCTATGCCTGCCGCACTGCCACTGCTACTTCCTGATGGATTTTGATATCCATCACCTCGGGGGTTGAAAGGAGCAGTAAACTCGACGCATTCAAGGGGCTCTTCATCCATTACCATCGCCTCTAGCTTCGTTTTCCCTAGAACTATTGCTCCAGCATCCAATAGAACTTGAATACAAGCCGCGTTTCTGGACGCGGCTGGGTAAAGTTCTTCCCATGCACGATTGCACAAAGTGGTTTTATGGCCTGCGACATCCATATTGTCTTTGACGACGATCCTAGCTCCATGAAGTGGCTGTGACTTCGATGGTTGATAATAGCAACGAGATGGTACGACGACTCTTCCATTGATACCGGCCTGAGGAGCATCGAGTTTCACCACAGTATAGCATTGTTAGTTATTGGACTCTAGAGTCTTGGGAAAAGGACTTATCTTCCTGGGCAGCTTGACGAGGGCTTGAATGTGCACATGAATGTGGCATTGAAATCGTAATAGATTTTCCACGGCTGCCATGTTTGATTCCTTGCCAAAACATAAGGGCCAGCTGCAACTGCGAAGGAAGGATTGCCTTCGACAAACGTTCGCGTCTTCGTATCCCATGCTTCCAACTCTTCTATGGCATCAGGCTCTATTTGTAAGCTCTCTTCCTTGCTTCCATAGAAGACAATGTTAGAACAAAACTCGGAATGAAAAACGTCGTCTTGCTCAAGATTGGTGGTGCGGAAATCGCGGAGGGCGGTCCTGGAGATAATTTGACCCGGTTTGGTCAGGTACACTAACACAAGCACGGGTGTATTTACGTCAAGAGGGAGGAAATTCTGAAGTAAGTCAGCATAGTGAATGCAAGTGGACCGCGCTTGCAACCTCTTGATTCAAGACCAATAGGTATTCGACATCGCCTATGGTGATCTTGATCTCCTCCTCAAAATCCGCTCCGCTTGACCCTATCAGAGCACTGGAAGCCATTGCTGGTGTCTGGAAACTGCTCATATGAGCGGACGATTTCCCCAAAGGTGGCTTTCTCATTATGTTCTGATGCCTACTCGAGGGATTGAAGCGGTCGTGCAGGAATGAATTCGAAGTTGGGCGCTTTGTGCATCGTCTACCTGTGTTACCTGATATGCGCGGCACTGTTGTGCCTGAGGTTGTGTAAGGCAGAAGTGACAACTCCTTTGTGCGGGCAAATGTATACTTACTGAAGTACAACCATTCAGGTTTCCGAAACCGCCGTACCGCTACGCAACTTGCTGCATGACAGCACTCCTGATTTATTAAGTTCATAATGTTTCATGACCTGGACTGTTTTTGCTGGCTCAAACTTGCTGGCCAGTCCGGTTCCACACTGTCCTTTTCTTTATTCCAAACGTCAGCTGGCCCAGTGGCTTGCGAGGGATAGCCTTAAGGCGAAGGCTGGGAGACACGGGCAGACGCGTGGAGATGGCCAAGCCTTTGAGGATTCCAGGTTTGCTTGTGTAGCATTGCATTGTCTCGGATATTGACTTGTCACTTGCCACCACCCTTCTGTTGGGCACTGGGTCACTGGGTGAAAATCTTCAAAATCCTTCGGCTGCCTACCGCCTAATCTGGCCGCTTTAGTATGCGCGATTTCACTGGCACCAACAAGGATCAGAGACTCCAGCGAGTTATTAGGTATTAAGCTGAGCGCTTTTGGAGCCTCATCTCGAACGCATTTCAAGCTCCTAAGCCGCAGGTGATGGAGCATCACTTATAACCCAATACAAGCAAGCAAAGCCGGCTTGCTGCATCAGATGCGTATCTCCAGACCATGAATCATATGAGTTCGATATCGTAAGCTTGCAAGTTCTCAATCTGTTGATCTAAGGTCCAGAGTGTTAACCTTGAAGTACTCAGGATACCCTGCCACCCATCTCGTTGCATAGTGGGACGGTAAAATGGTCAGATGGCGATCGAAAATACGGACAAGCAGCAAGAATTTCGGCGAACACGTTGAATTAAAACGAGTTCGGAAGTTACATGGCAAGTCTGCTGGTAGTTTGAAGACGAATCATTTGAGTGCTTTGGAGAACCTTTTCGGTACCACCAAAGGAGAATTGCAACGATGGCCCGGTATCACAGCATATTGCACATTCCTAGAATCTTGCTTTCAACCCCTACTCGCCCCAAGCTACGAGCCGATATGGGACCTCGTGGGCACATCAAAACCGGCTGGCCCAGATGGTTGCTGGATTTGGTTCAACACCATCTGCGTCAAACTGCACGAGCTTGGCAAAGATAATAGTATCGAAGACATCTGGAATGGCTTGAATCTAGCCCCAAATACCTCATCTCAGAATTCCTTAGACCGTAATGCATCAAACAGTACGCCTGACAAGACGGCTTGCCTGATTGCAATATTTGCAGTACTCTGTTGGACATCCATGACGCTAAAGCCAAAGCTCCGATGGGAAGACTTCCAAGATCAGCCCACTATCGCTGTCCAGCACAGGAAACCAACTATGCAAGGGTTGAAGCTGGAAATCGCCCGTCGACCAATCCATATCGTTTTTCGAGCGCTGCAACGATCATTATCAGCGTGCACATGGCAACAACCAATCGGAAACAACACCGGCACTGAGAAATCAGTTGCTCTGTTTCTCTCAACATTGAATTACTCAACCTTGAAATCTATTGGCAAGATACGCCTGGAGTGGGCTGATAGCTTGACCAGTCATCTAGATTTTGATCCCGGAACACGAACACTTTATGTATTTCGCTTTCCTACCCTTTGCGTGTTGAGTATTTTGAAAACTAAGAACAGCGTAATACTTGAAGGTTAAGTAAACCCTTATCAATCAACCTGTCCTTACTCATTCTCCAACAGGTTAACTCGGGCATTGTACAAAACCGATAACGAAGCGGGGGAGGAATTTGAGATGGGCGTGCGAGTCAACCAAGAAGTTCTTATGTCCTACCGGCTCCTCTTTGCTCAAACAATCAGCTCCCGCAGTCTTGCAAAGTCGATCCTCAGAACCCTCCGCTGTCGAGAAGATCCTTTCTATGACTCGTTCCTGGAAGATCTCTGCACACGCCCCTACGATCGCAAGATTGCAGCCCTGCCACCATCATTATGGCCTATCTCGTGCCGCACTTTCAAGGACACACTACAAGAAGAGGATTCGTATAGCTCACAAGATGATTTTCCCATGTATGGACAGCGTCTTGCGAAGCTGCAGGAGTTTTGTCAGAGGCAGCAGCCGAGTAGACTTCGGGATTTGTGGAGAGATAGGAGGGTTCCATTACAATGGTATACATTTTGGGCTGTCTTGGTTGTTGGAGGGTTGTCCATCATGATTGCTCTGTTGCAGCTAGGGGTTGGGATTGCTCAGTTAGTCGTTTCTATCAAGCCGTGTAGTTAGTTATGCTACTACATCACCGTCTCATATGTAATATACCAGGGTCAACGTTTCCAATTATCAAGACACTACCTAACCAAACTTGAAGGGATGTTGCCAGCACAAGCGTTACTTCAAGGTGAATTGAAAATTGTTGGTTTGATTGCAGGTGGATGGGGGTTAATGGCCTATTACTCCTTGTTAGAAACATCACTCCCCCTCCCTTTCCACCCCCTCTCCACCCTCAATCCTCCCAATCAACCTCCCATGCAGGTCCCTCCTAGCCCTCAAAACATTCCTCTCCAACATCCCCAAAAAGAACCTGTTTCCCCTCAACTCCACCTCCTCTCTAATCTCCCAGTCCCCTTTCCCCTTCTCCCCTCTCTCTTCCTTCCCCCTCTTCCTCGACCTCAGATCTAACAACCCTTGTCCAGCTATCAACCCTAATCCCTTGTGCAAAAAGCACGCATCCCGTCCCATCAGCAATATCATGAAACGCAGCTGTCATTTTGAAGTCTCGGCCTAGGCCAATGGATTCGGTTATCTCGAAGCAGGGGGCGTCTGCTTGGATAGGGATGATAGAACTGGATGGTACAGGAGGGGTGGTGAGGAGAGAAGAGGGGATAGTCGTTGGCGTGATGGAGGTTAGGGTTGGGAGGAGGGAGAGGAGTGATGAGTGCTTGTGTAAAGCAGGGATGTAGGCGCTTGGTGCTGAGGTTGAGGAGGTGGGGATAGGGGTTTTGATTAGGAGGTTGCGGGTGCTGGTTAGGAAGGAGAACATTGCTCTCTTTTTCCGAGCTTAGTCCTCCAGAGAAGTTAAGTCAACGGGGAGAAAGCAAAGAAATGGACTGCTTTTGAACAATTATCTAAGCAGTGAAGAAGGAAAATGAAAGCGAAGAGGAGAGAGAATGTGTGCTGCGCCGTGGACCGTCACTGAACTCCGCCACGTGATATAAGCAACCCAAAGGACCCAGGTACCCTGGACGCGGCACAGGAAGACTTTATACAGATAAATGAGAGAAAATGCGGCCAATCGATGCCAAACTGGAAAATAGAGGCAAGCTCTGTTTGAATGAGCGAGGTAGAATTATGCTTCGCTTCTAGCTAGGGACAACTAGCATAGCAAGTCTAATCAAAATATCTGTGTAATCTCCCTCGGTCTCTCTCGCTTAGCTATACTCAAGATGAAAAGAAACACCAAAAAACACCTCACAAGAAAACCATCCCTCAAGCTCAACACCCTTCTAACATCCATAACAACTCCCAAACTCAGATCCCAACACCAATCCCAATTTCCATAGCGGTCATCTACCAACCTCCCCAACGTCCAACCCTGCGCACTATTGAACTTGGAAAGCGTATCCCGAATGACAACTTCCTCTAAAGTCTCAGACGACAATTAAGCCCACTAAAGTCCACTTCCGTCTCGGGACCTGAGCAGTCGCCGCTCCAACCAGAGCCGAGACCTGAGTCCTGAGCACGCTAGTGAGTCAGCTGAATCACGCTCAGGGGACTCCCTTTCTAGCTCCCTCGAGAATCGGTTGTAGTTTCTATATTATCTATATATAGAATTTTACAAATCCTGTTGCCTGTAATATAGTAACCTAAGATATCGTAACGGTGGCCGTTCTCGCTCCCCTGTTACACTTGTTAAGGGACCTTACCGGAGCCGAGTTAGGTTCCCTCTCCTCCAGGTATATGTGGCTCGCTCTTAATTATTCTATGTTATCAAGTCTTATCTGAGTAACCAGATGTATTAGAAGCGTGCAATCATAAAATGTAATCTATATATCAATATTTCAGTACATCCTAGCCTATAGGGTGAGTAGACCGAATCAGTATACCTCAAGCCAAAGCAGTTCGAATTGTGTCACTACAATCTAGAATAGTTTGACTTGAAATATAAATAAGGCGCATATGCCGTCTTATAGTACGTGAAAATAGTATGCTTTGAATGCAAGTACTTCGTGGTGTAGTCTTCCAAACCGATGTACTGGAAATTGTAGTACTCCGAATACGAAAATAGAATATGGGGTCCAGAAATTGCCCCTCATCCCTTGGCTGTGGATCTGTGGTAGACAAATACGCTCACCTTATAGAGATCAGACTTGGTCCCCCTGAATATAGTCATACAGACTTAAAATTGCTCGTACGGCAGTGCTGAATAAGAAGAATTTTAAGAGTAATGTTGCACATGGAACAGGCAGCGGATCTTAGGCATCGTAAGTAAAAGCGTAGTTGTGAATTGAAGGTGTTAGTAGCTTATAGTTATAAGATATACTATTGTCAAGATGTTGTAATAGTATCTATTCTTGCTTTATTGTTATATTTATCAAGGGTCTTCACCGAGCCGATTTAGGTACCCTCAGATCCACGTGAGAGTTCACTAGGTTTGCTCAATGATGCTTAGTTAGTGTACATCACAGCGAGCCTTGGCGGGTCCGAGGATCTGTCGGGGTGGGATATGACGCTGCCGCTCTTTAGGATCAAGTGGGGGCGCGACTTGCTCGTTCCGCCGTTGGTATCGAAAGGGTTTGCAACGTATTTCGATCGACACTAAACGAAACGCCACGAGGTTTGGACCACTGTTTCTGAGGGGTTTCAATTTGCAAGCCGGAAGATACAACGCATAGACGGAGGGAGTAATTCCCATCATCCAATTGACTAAAGATTTAAGTTACGGCTGGCGATAAATGCGTCCTTTACCCTCGCTTTAGGTCACTTGCAGCGGCACACAATGAACTACCATAATGTCATATTATTGCGCAGAGCACGCCTACTCAAGAAAACTCATTCTTAAACTCAAATACTGGCCCTTCCCCATTGCATCAAGCCACGATTTAATCTTTTTCGTACGCCAGCTATTGTCGCAGTTCTGAACTGCCTCTTCAAAATCAGCTTGAATGGCACTTCTCTGTACTACATCGGTCCATCCAGATATGGCAGCTTCCATTTCGACGTATCCATATATATCAGCGACCTTTTCCATCTCCTCTGAAAAAAAGCCGCGCAGCGTCGTTAGCTCATACTCCAACAGGTGTTCCCAATACAGACTATTCACGCCTTCGTTGTCAAGCGCCTCCTTCGTAAGCCCACCAGCGTCTTCTTCACCATTGTCTGGAGCGTATTCATCCCTTTTCGGCTCCTGGTTTCTGTCTCTCCCCTTAAGAAATACAGGGGCCTCAGAAGCTCTCCACAATGGCAGCGTCGAGACACACTCCCAGTCAATGATACCAGTAATCTCTCCATCGCCATCAACGAGGATATTCTGCATGGAAAGGTCATCGTGGAAGATAACAAATAGCTCTGAGGTACCGGTACTGGTAGGAAAGGCACCAGGGAGCAGTTCAAGTAATCTTTCAACAACTTTTATAGCGTCCTCGGCTTCTTCAATGTCGTCTTCATCGTCCGAGGTCTTTTTGATTCTTTCTTGGTCGGTGAGAACCAACTTAAGACGAGCATGGATCCAGTCCTCGGATTTCTCGAAAGGGCCTCTGGGCACATCTTGTGTGATATGATCGCCCCAGAAGAAGATCATTGAGACCAATTGATCCAGATATAAAAGGAGTTCTGAGAATTCTTTTGCATCAGCAGTTATCGTACTGTGAGGCGATTGCTTTGGCCGGGCTATTCGATGAGCAAAGATATTTGCAATGCAATTGAATGGGCGACCGAAAAGTTAGACTTGGTAATTCGCAACTTGCTTAACTAATTTTCGTTTGGCATCTCCAGACAGTTTCCTCCATCTCGTTCGTAAGGTCTCGCCAGGTAGCATCTCCATCAAGATGTATTCAAAGCCAAGCTCGTTCTCACTAGAATCGTCGAATGCAATGATCTTGGGCACTGGGATGTCTGTATAATGGTGAACGTATGTGATGGTCGCGACTTCGCTATTGGTTTTGTTGAAAGGATCGACAGGTAATGTGACACGCACCAAGAAGCATCCAGCCTCAGTTTCGATTTTATAAAGCTTGTTGAAAGCCCCCTGTGCGTAAAAGGTGACTTTGCAACTAGCATTTTGCTCAAGCTTGAGGTGTTTGCGCGCCAACAATTCGACGTTTGCGATGTGTGGCTCCGCCGTCCAACGAGGCTCAAGGCCAAAGGTCCCGGCTACCCATTTTAGCCCATCTTGTTTGACCATTTTGAGGAAGAATTGGCACTGATGAGAAGAGGCTGGGGTTGAAGCTGAATATGTGAATGGAGAGTCGATGAAAATGATTATTTCGCGTGCCTGCCCACTTCGTGAACACTCAGCACTCACTAGCGAATGGTGGCGGTGGTGGGGTGTGTACGGAAAGCCATAAGGATCACTGGTTCAAGCGAACTTCCTACTCGCACTCGCCGTTCGCCATTCGCCACTCGCCACTCGCTATTTGTGACGGCAAGCCTCTGGGCTACCTCGCCTATAATTTAGCGACTTAGAGTCTATAATTATAGCGATCAAGAGCCTATACTTATAGGGTAGGCTTAACGGTCGACTTTCGACTTTCGACTTAACTTTCAACTTTCAACTCTCGACTTTCAAACTCTCAGTTTTAACTTTTAATTTAACTTTTGATTTTAGGTTGAAATTTTCCACTTCTGACTAATTAATAAAGGAGCGACCTATAATCAGAGAGAGGGCGAAGTAGAAGAAGAAGGGGAGAGGGGGGGTAAGAATTCGTATACCCGAAAGGTGGTTGCACAACAAAACAAGGACAATGGCTATATTTGTTACATGCCCAATCATACTTTTATACTTTGCGCGATTTATGTACTACTGCCTAACTTATAAGACATACCGGCATAGAATGCAGGAAGTCCTGCAGACCTTCGCCCACTTATTTGTTAGATAATTGCTATGTTTCACAGGAATATAGAACGCAGCGCTGTTGTACAAGACTCTATCGTGGAGATATATAAGACAAGTAAGTTATAGAGAGATTGGGCATACTCTTTCTTTAAATACCTCTCGAATCCAGAAAGGATTGTTCTTCACCAAGTATTCTTGCCGATTACTAGCAGCCAACAGCTACTTGGTCTAGCACTTTATACCTATTACTATTTGAAATGGGCAAAAATACCAAGAGAGTTAAAGAATTCATCGAGGGCATTCCAGATGCGAAATTAGCTGGTCTTCCCTCAAGCCCAGGGACTATCTACAAGACCACAGATTTCCGCTTGGATATGCAAGGCGTACATCTTTCTATCCATTTATTTTTCAGGACTAAACTATGGAAGTAGATGACTAGCGGGGATCCCAAGAAACACAATCTCCAAGTTCAAATCAATTAAGAGACGACGATTACCTCACTTAAGAAGTCAGCACCACAAACAGTCGCTACTCTCCTAGTGTTAAAAGACGACCCTCCCTCCGCTGCTACTATCAAGAACGACTTGATTGCGAAAATTACTGTTTAGTGATGGGAACGCTTGAAGGTATTGGAGCGTCAGCTCTAATAGAGGATATAAGGTAGAGAATCCCGGACTAGAGCAGACTTATTTTATATCTCAAGGTACCAAACCAAGCAATTCCTCAGCAACTATCTTAATCATCCTCTGTATCCTTCCTCATAAGGCTCTTTCACTTTAGAAGATATAATCCTTATCGTACAAGCGTAAGGTCTCCTTCCCCCGTATTCGGTGACCGGTATACTAATCAGTTTTGTAGTCCTCACAATGCCTGATGGAAAATGGAAGAAAGCACGCGAAAGGTTCCTCACAGCTGTTCCATGGGATAAGGTTGTTAAGAAGGCGGAGAATGCCGAGTAAGGGACACGACTTTGGCCGACAAATAACAGCAAGGACGCCGTTCTCAACTTCCGAATTGATAAAGGGGCGAACTAGGGTGACAGAAAATCCAAGGTAATCCTCAGGCCAACAAGGATGCTCGGGATAAGAGTGTCAAAAAGCTGCCCAGTGTGACGGCCTGCCTTGCAGTCCAGGCACTTACGGGCAAGACCCCGCGATGTAGCTCTGACCCGTATTCGATATACTGCGAGTGATCCCAAGAGGAGGAGAGGCTTGGAATTTTAGGTATTTCTCTATTGGCGAGGAAACATCCCTTTCTGTACCCACGATCAAGGAAATGTCAACCAATACAAAGAGGCTGAATTCAGATCAATTCAAGGATCTGCACTCCTGATAACCGTCAGGGCCAAACCAATGACTGCAACAGCTCCAGCGCAAGGGAAAAATGGTAAGCCATACCACCTTCCTTCCAATTCAACGCCCTTGCAAAAAAGCACAGCGAGGAGGGGGCTTCCAAACATAAGCCCGATAGTATCAATGACACTGACAAAAGAATTCAACCTCGCAATGTGATGCACGTCAATGAGGCTAGTCGCTAGGCTTCTGAGGAAGGCGAAGAGTCCCCAGCCGAACGAGTTGAGGACCAAAGCTGGTACCAAAAGGAAGTAATTCGGCGCTAAAGCAACGAGCAGAAAACTCAAGGCCATGACAGCGGCGCTGACACGGGAGAGCAACAGATCAGAACGTTCCGATCCTAAGCGTTTGCGATAAAACACGTGGGCGGCAGGCAAGACAACAACGCATATTATGACGACCAGGCTGGATCGGATGGAAATGAAGACCGTGGCTCGAGCAAGAGAAGTTTTGTAACGAGCCGATATATACTGGAGCAGAATATCTCGGTTCATCAGGAGCATGTGAACGAAAAATCCAGAGACGATTAGCAATATTCGAACGTCGGAGACCAAAAACGACGCAAAGTAACGAATGTGGTGTAGCAAGTTTTGCCATCGCCATCGTGAAAGTGATTTCACCGAGAATACCGACGAACTCGACGAATCCAATGCTGTTGGGACGGATGTTTTGCCGTAACCCAAAGTTTCTGGTAGTATCGAAACCAGTATGATAGCTATGGCTTCGACAACGAGGCCGATAAGAATGGGTACCCAAGGATTCCAAGGCATTAGCGCAGCGCTGATTAGGGAACCTACAAAATGTGTAGTAATGACTGCGGCCTGCACTTGGAAGAATATGGTGACTGAAAATTGCGTGAGCTTTGTATCCCGCCCACATAGCAAGAAAGAAACCCACCTTTCTCCTTCAGGAACGACATCCGATATCAGATGTTATATTAGGCACGTTATTTTATATATTCTGCTAATAAGCGTCTAGCAAGTAATAATTAAAGACTCTTTCTTGATTCGCGAGTTCGTTACGCGCCCCAAGACGTAGCCTTTAAAATGCTTGACGAGATGTTTTTCTTGCTCGTTTAGATCTTCGTGAGACATATGTTCTTCAATAACTGTCTCTGGATATCCTTTTTTAGTCGTCTTGTAATATCTATAAAAACAACGTTAGTAAGTATTTATATAGATAGATTGGTTATAAATAAAAGCAGAGACTTACAGCTCCCACCTTTCCAACTCTGCCTCTATTATAGCCTAGGTCTCGTCGCGAGGATTTAATAGAGTAATCTCTTCTGCCTCGAACTCGTCCTCCTTCTGCTAGTAATACATAGCTTCAGCATCGGAATCGGCTCCGAAATCAGACTAAGAATTGTAACTAGAATCTGGATCGACCTCGGAGTCAAGGTCGGAACCAGACTCGTCATTGTTAGTAGAGGCCGATCTCCGCCGCCGGTCCCTCTTCATCTTCATCCGTGGCTCATATACTCGTGGTTGTTCCTCTCCACTCGGGAAAGCCATGAAAGGAGCTCCATCTACTATGGTAGGATTTTTACGGCCGTCGGAAGTGAACCTGCAATCTGTTCAATTAAGGGAGGGATAAATTGTTCTCAATGCACTATTGTCCGCATTCTGTGCTTGTCACTGATCACTGCTATTCGTTCTATCTCGAGCCTACAGCTTCGATACTACGCTATCTAGCCCACTCATATTTTCCAAATATGCGTCATTCTCCTTCCTGATCTCCTCTTGATCCTCTAACACATCATCCGTCCACCGCCGCACATACACCGTCCTCATACCTATAGCCTTTGCGCCCCGTAAGTCATAAGCATGCGCAGCTACGGTAACGCATTCCTCTGGGCGAAGCTTAAGCAATTCTAAGACTTTGTGATAGTTCTCCGGCGCTGGCTTATAGTAGCCCAGCAACTGACTCGAGAAGAGCATGTCGAAGTCCAAGCCAGAGGATCGGACGAGATTAAGCTGCAGACGCGTCGTCCCGTTAGCATGTACGAAGACCTCCCATCCACGTGCTTTTAGGTTGCGCACTGCGTCCTGTACGTCGGGCCATGCTTTCTGAGCGTGCCATGCTTTGATAGCTCTATCTTTAACTTCCTCGGTAAAGAGGGGCTTCATGTCAGGATGCTGGTCAAGGATTCTATCAAGAACCCGTCGATGTGTGGTGTCAATGTCTTCCGGTGGCTTACCACTTTGTAGGCGGGCATTGTTAGCGTCAAAATATGCTTGACGCCATTCTAGGGCGAAGTTGGAACTGGCATCTGGGATAAGGGCAGAAGGGAGGGCGGCAGTAATAGTGGAGTGCCAATCTAGGCAGGTGCCCATAAAGTCGAAAAGGACTGCTTTAATGCCATTCTTGTGAGTGCTTAGCTGAGACATGGTTTGCGGGAATTATGTTGTGGGCCGTTCTATAAAGAAAATATTCAAAGAATTGAAGCCTATGATGTCTGTGATGGAGGTAAGTTTAAATAAGCAGGCAAAGGACGCCAGGGTCGGAAAGGACTGGGCAGTACAACAGTTCGCTGAGAAATCTACTGTTTAAAGGGCGTAAAATGACGCAAGATTGACTACTATGGTCATGCCGTCAAAAATTCGCGAGAAGAAATACTTTGTACCATTGCGTTAGGGCTCCTTACGAATCGAATTGAATGGAATTTTAGCTCAAATCGATTCAAGTCGCAAGAATTATACTTGAATTCGATTCAAGTTGATTCGAGTACTGTATATTTTAAGTTCGCAAAGTTCGTGAAATTCACGAATTTGGCGGTAAGTGCTACGACCCTAAGCCTAATATGGAATTCTGCCATCATGTGACTTTCTTATATTTATTAATTAATAAACAACACTATATTATATCTAAGATAAAAAGTTAATAAAGCTGTAGTCCTAATTTTTGCTATTCATTTTATAAAGAAATATTTCATTTTGGACTATGTTTAAGTAAGATATTATTATTTTAAATAAATAAAGGTAACAAGTATATACGGAACCACTTGGCATCCTATGTAATAAGATTATAAAACCTTAATAATCATCTAGAATAGTCCTGTCTAATAGCAATATCGCCTGCCGCGCATGGTAGCTGCAATTCTTAATGCTAGGGTAAAAATAGAAATATAACGGGATTGGCAAAGGTCACGTGGTATGATGGCTAAGTAATATAAGCACGTGCTACACTAGGAAATTCTATGCTAATTAATGAAATCTTGGTAACTTTGAATAATATTACGTACCTGCTTTAGAAATTGACGTAGAGAGGCTGTTCAGCGATGGCAGGGATATATTAGGGGTTAGAAGATAGGCACTATCAGTAGAGACGTTTAGAACAATTGTATTACTCAAGGATGCTCTTCGGCGTAAGGAAAAGGGTCAGATTTGAGGGTTTTTGTACAAAAAATTCGTACGATTCGTGAATATTTGCAAATGGAATTTATACGAATCAGATTGAGACTTAATCCGTGAGAATTTTACAAGGATTCGATCCGCGATATGTGCCCAGAATTCACAAAATCCGTGGAATTCGCGAGTTCGTAAGGAGCCCTACATTGTGTGATATCCGTCAAGGTGGGATCCGGTGATAGCTCGTTTAGAGCCTTAGGCAGCTCTGACGTAGATGTCCTGTACGCATGAAGCAATCTGATAAGTGCTTCATTGTTATATATTATCAGGTACGAAAGATCTAAAACAAAAAAAATAGCGAATGGTGTGTTTCTTACTATGACAGAAGGCAAAACCCAGATTAACTGCTACACTGCTAAACTCCATATTGTACAGTCTATATAACGTATTAGATAAGCAAGCCGGTAAGACAAGCGAGTCGGTAACTTTCTCGCCGGTAACCACTTTTCTAGACAATTGAGTCAAAATGCCCCCACAACGCAAGGCTCAATTGGTTCAAAATTGTTGAATACGCAGGTCTCAGCGAAAGTCAGTAAGGGTATCATTCCCAATTGGTGTCAATTGTCATTATTGTAT